>PVHY01002630.1:105449-122756 GCA_004024945.1 Uropsilus gracilis | reverse complement strand
GGGGGCGCGGCCCTAGGTGCGCGCGCAGCCCCCACGCCTCGCGGAGCCGGCTCTGGGAGGGGGTTGGGGCGTGGGAGGGGGGGGCGGCGGGGTGGTCGCGCGCTCCCGCGGTACGGGCCGGGGCGGTGTCCCGGCCGCCCTTCTGGAATCTGGGGGTTACCGGGGACCCGGCCCTGGCTGTGGGCGATGACTAGAGCCTTGGCTGCCCTGCAACGGCGCTGACCGGAGACTGGGGCGAGCCGGGAGTCCGAGCTCGTCCGTGCGCCCCCGGCGTGGCCCGGCAGCCCCGAGATTGGGCCCTTGCGGCCCGCGGGCTTCCCCTCCTCTGCCTCCGCTCCCAGCCGCTGGGGTCGGCGCGATCCTTTCTCGGCGCCCCGCCGCCGATCTACATGCTAATTGTGTCTGGAAAAGTTCTTTAATTGGCAGAATTAGGTAGAGCAAACGAATTGTTTCACGGGCTGAGCCAGATTAATTCCGGGTGTCGCGTGGTCCCGTGGAGAAACAAACAATTAAGCTATCTTGTTTGCCTGATGGCGATGGCGGTACTGGCACAGCCCCCATCGGGCTTCAGGGTACGTTCAGAAAGGACCGGTGATTTTCGGTACCGATGCTCATGCTCGCAGGTTTCATCTGCAGAAACGCTGAGCCAAGGAGCTAGAGAGTAAACGTAGCTCGTTTAAAATGATCGGGTCCCAGAAGCAAAGAAGTTGAGCTCCCTTCTGCCCAGCTGCGAAATCCCACCCAGAATTGACAGGGCAGCCACTCGCTCCAAAAGGCTCAGCCACCGAGTAGGCGTTGCCCCCCACGTGAGATGACGTTTCCGCCAGCCTGGGGAGAAAAGCCAGCTATTGTGTCCCTGGCGAAGGCCTCAGGGGAGCACTTGCGGGAGGCCTGCCCAGCGAAACCCCATGATGTCATTTCCCCTTCGGTGAGCCTCAGATGGCTCCCAGAAGCCTGTCTTCGTCTTTTCAGTAAAAGCACTGCTCGCCCAAAGCCTTTGGAACTGGCTGGGTACCTGTGCCCAAAGAAAGCCACCCTCTGATGCATGGGCACAGACTCACGCACGGGGTGTTGCAACCGGCAGTGTTGAGTAAAGAGTAATGCTTCAAGAAATAAGTAACTGCCCCAAACCAAGACGGTCAGCCAAGGGCTTATGTTGAGTAAAGAGTATTGCTTAAAAAATATGTAACTGCCCCAAACCAAGATAGGTTAATCTGAGGTTTTGTCACAAGGTCTTACCGCATGCTGGAATCATTGAGAAAGTAACTGTCAAAAAGCATCCATGTGGAAAGTTACCCAGCTCTGTCAGAAATGTATATAAGCCTCTTGCTATCTAGAGATGGGGTCCTTCCCTCCAAGAGATGACCTCTGTGTCAGTAACCTGCAGGTCGGACCTCAGTTGAGCTGACAATTAAAAAGGCTTTTTGCTCTTGCATCTTCTGTGGTCTTGTGTCTTGTGTGAGCCTAAGAGAATTCCAACCGTAACAGAAGAAAACGGTTGTGTGGTTGTGTAGTTGCTTGGCATGGATTAGAGTGAGGAAGGCCTGGGTCCTCCCCTCCCCCCAGGCTGCTGAGGTGTGTAACTCCCTAGCTGGTGGCCTTGGACAAGTCCTGCATGTCTCTGGAGCCCTGGTGAACTCACCTGTGGTGGGGAGTTTGCTGCTACTCACTCTCAGGGGAGTGTGTGGGTTAAATAAGATGGCGTCCAGGGCTGGGGCACTCAGTCAAGGTCAACCAGCAGCTTTGTCATCATCCTTGTTAACTCTGCATCAGTCCCACCATCATCTTTCACTGGTGTCAGACCGAGACACAGAGCAGGGGTGACTTGCTCTCTGGCACTGGGAACTGGGAGCTGCCCCTTGTTCTCTTCAATAAATAGGCCTGAGACCACGGCCACTTTCCTCCACATCTCCAGGGAAAAGTGTGGAGGAAGATGAAACAAAAAGGTAAACTCCTCCAGGACCCTTTGGAAGATCTCTCCCAGCCTGGGAGAAGGCTTCCTGGTGCGTACACTCTGCTCCTGTGAGCTTGGATTCTTGGGGGGTGAGGGGGCATGGGGAGAGTAGGGGCTGGATGATGGGGTTGATTTCGACTTTGGGAAGAAGTGTGGTTTATACAGGATGCCTCTCTGTATTTGCTGTTCTTCTCCAAAGTTCCCTCCACAGCTTTGCCTTAAATCAAGGATTTAAAAACTTATCTAAGCCGGGCATGGTGGCTTGCACCTGTTGTCCAAGTGCTGGGAGGCAAGAGGCCAGGGATTGCTTGAGTTGGCGGGTTTAAGACTACCCCTGGCAATATGGCGAGACCTGGTCTCTAAAAAGCAGCCGGGCGGGCACCGTGGCGGGCACCTGTAATCCCAGCTACCTGGGAGGTTGAGACTGGGGATTGCTTGAGTCCGTGGTACCCCGGGCAACATAGCGAGACCTAGTCTAGATAGATAGATGGATAGATGGATAGGTGATGATAGATACTCATCTATACATCAAAGTTATTGAAGGTGGGCCCGGATAGAGTGGGGGCCTGGGTGAAGGGGTTGGGGGGCTAGAAGACCTTTCAAATGGGACCAGGTCCCTGGAACCAGAGATTCTGATTTACAGGCTCAGGTAGGACCTTGGCTTAGGGATTCTTTTTTTAAGTTTCCTGAGTGATCCTGTGTGTAGCTGGGGCTGAGAACGCCGTCACGGGAGTTCTGGCTGTGGCTCTGCTCTTCCCAGCCCTTCCAGGTTGGGCAGCTTAGCTTCCCTCTGCCCCTCTATTCCAGCCAGGGGAAGCGAGGTACTTCTTGTTTCTAAGCCTATTTCTTCACTCAGTAATCCTCAGGCCTATGGAGGCTGCGGTCTCCAAGTACGTTTCACCCCATTTATCAAAGGCATACTAGCCCATGTCTGTTGCCACCATCTGTCATCACTCCTGAAGTGTCAGCAGCCACCGAACCACTCACCCTCTGCTCTCTCTTTCTTGCTTCCTCATCTCCACTCTTCCCTCCACTCACCTCCACTACCCACTCCAGGGCTTCCTGCTGAGCTGCCTTAGCAGAGGAGACTCCGTCTTCCACACCCCTCCGTCTGACACCCCAATCCCAGCATCCTCTCACTGCTTGCTTATGCACCCCTCTGCACTTGGATTTCACGGACACCCCCAGGCCCTAGTCCTGTCAGTCTCCATCCTTCCTGTGTTTCCCTTTCTCCCTAGCATGGCTTCGAAATAACCTCTCCCTCTGGCAAGCACTGTCAGCTTCTTGCTCGCCTGTCTTTTGGTCACACCCATCTGGCTGCGAGCCAGTCTGAATTATATAAACATTGGTCTTCTCTGCTCTTACACTGGGCAGCTGACACCTGCTAGGAAAGAAACAGGCGGGTGGGCAGGTTATGTGGTTACACGGTCATCGACCCATCTCCACTGACCCTCAACACTGCCTCGTGGTAGTCTTCCCTCCCTGGGCCCCCAACTTCTTCCTTTTACCCTCCACTCCTTCTGCTTCCTTGGAAAATCAGTCTATCTCATGGGAATTCTTCGCATGTACCCTCATGATTCCTGTGCGTCGCCTCATTAGTTCGTTTCCATGTTCTTAGGAATTCTGTCCCATCATCCCATCTTCAGGGAACCAGGCGTTATTCCCTCTTGCCTGAGAAACAAGTATCCCTTGGATGCTCTGTTCCCCCTCAAGCTTCTTCTTCCCTCTCTCCCAAAGCCCAGTACTGTCCCTAAAAACCTGAGGATCTCCATTGCCACACCCTCCTCTCCCATTTACTCAGTGTCCACTCTGGCTTCTGGTCCTTGCTCCCCTTGATAAGGCTTTTGCTAAATGTCACTGACACGATTATACAAAATCCGGCAGATAGTCTCAAGTTTTCATTTTATTTGAATTCTCAGCAACAGTGAAAATGAGGCACCCCCCCCCCCGAAACAATCTTTGCTCCTGACTTTGGCGACTTGTCCTTTTCCTCCCACCACGCTCCCTTTTTAAACCTGCTTTTCTTTTGAGAAAAGCAGGCATTTTCCAAGAATACCACCACCAACAATCAATTCTCAGGGTCCAGAATGAATAATGGATACTATTTGGTCATATTTGTTTCCTGTCTTTATTTCCAGAAACAAACACTCAAGAAGTAAAGTTTACCTTTCAGACATCACTTCTCTCTCTCCCTCATTTCTCCCTACACTAGTGAGTTTCTATGTATCCTTACAGTTTTTTTTCTGTGCTCGTGCAAATGACTTATGTCCCCAGAACCAATAGATAGCAATGCTTTGGTTGTTTTCTCCCCATAAGAGAAAACAAATGTTTTCTCTTGTGCTCAGATTCATTTTCCAAGTTGTTTCCAAGGCGATCGTTGAGAGACCTGTGTCTGATCACATTGCTCCTGGGCTTGGCACACCTTGGTGTTCTCAAGCCTTTTTCTCTGGTCCCATCCCTGAGCCCGGCTCCCATCCCTTTCTTCCCTTCTGCATCATCACTGCTGTGGAAAGTTCCATGCTCCTTTGTAAACACAGAGCCAGCCCATGTGCCTCTGCCTGGAACGCTGTCTCCACTCCTTTTACTTCTGTACCTGGTAACTCCTACTCATCCATCAGGTTTCTGCAGAAGTGACCGTCCCTCAAGCAAGAGTTCCCCAAACTCCAGAATTGGTTCTACCCTTCCTTTTTGATGTTTTTCAAGCACCCTGCCCAGTTAGTCCCAAATCCCAGCTGGATGTGGGTAGTGCAATCAATTGTTGACTGCGTTCTTTTCCCGTTAGATCAGAAAGTCTTTGAGTCCTGGGACCTCCTCTTTCTGTTTCTCTCAGAACTAGCAGAGAGTAAGGACTCAGCACATAAATGAGGGCATGAATGAAAGCAGTGAATTTTTCAAGAATTCTGGAGGGAAAGAAATTGGATGACATAGCACCATTTTTTAACTTTTAATTTCTTTTTAATTTTGAGTACTTTTTTCACCTTATATCATAGTTCATTTTTGGACAATATTTGATTTCTACCATTAAGGGAAGTTCTCTGGCCACCACGCCACCTGTGATCCATCACCGCAGTCCCTTGTGCTCTTCCTGTTGGAGTGGCATCTGCCATTAACATAGCTGATGTTATGCACTAGTAGTGACATTGGAAAGAAAAAATATAGCTGGGAAATAGAGGCTACTTCTCTTTTGCTTTAGTGTTGTAAATTCCAAGAAGGGCTTGGCAATATTATGGAGATTTGACTTTCTGACTTTATTGTTTCAGGTTCCAGGTAAACAGAGCTTAGGTTGACTATGCCAAGGTGTGGTTGATGGCCTTTCATTAGAATTCATAACTTTCTTTCAGAAAGACAGAAGGGGGAGAGAAAAGGAAAACAGGGTTTTTGTAGTGTGCAGAGATGAATGTCTCCCCTCTGAAAAGTGGGGTGGGGGGAGGGCAAGGAAAAGGAATAAAAGAGACCTGTGAGGGAGACCAAAGATCAGCCATTTTGGGAAGATGGAGGCTCTGGTTGCTGGGGTGACAGCCAAGGGAAGGAGGAAGAGTCGGCATTTGACCTGTGGGCATTGGAAGGAGCTGGTGAGAGATTTGTGAGGGAAGCAGCGTTGGGCTCTGACAGGACAGAAAAGCAGAGAGACTAGGAGATTTTCTGTAAACAGGCAATGGTCTGGAGCAGCTGAACTCATGAGCCTCAGCATGCGTAAGCTGAGGGTGTGTGCTGAAGAAGTCTACAGAGTTTGGAGATTTGAACTTTGTGTTGCAGCTTGTTTTATTTGGCTTGACTCAGATGTCTTTGGAGAGACTGTGAGTGAGGCTTGAGAAGATGGACCTGGTGTTGATTTCAACCCCAGGTTGAAACCTTGGGTTGGGCTTTTTTTCTACAGTCTACAGTTGAGACGGACACTGAAAGAAAAGAACACCATATCTTGGACCACACGTTTGGAGAAAGCCAGAACAGATGCCAAAGGAGAGAAAAGGAATGCCCTGCATTTGGATCATGTGCTTGTGAACTCAGATTGATTGGGCATGTGGTGGGGTCACCAGGGACTAACGGACAGTTTTGGACATGTGGTGGGGAGACTGGGTTTTTCATATTTATTTATGTAGTACATGTAATGGGGTAACTGGGGTTTTACATGCTTATTTTGTGCTATGTATGATTAGGTAGTCACTTACTTACTAATAAATAGTTTGATCACCTTAAGAATTTGGTCTGGATTTGGGATTGCATAGAAAGGCTCCAGGTGGAGAACTCTGGGGAGCAAGGAGCAGGTCTAAGAAATAAAAGGTTTTTTTTCCTTTCTCTAGTTTGGAATAGAAAGGGCCCTGGGGCAAGAAGGCTGCAGGTATCTAAATGCTGAAGGTAACTTGTGTGTGTGGAAGGGTGAGTGTTAATGAAGGCTTTTGCCCTTTTTGCATCAAATTAAAGGTTTTAGAATGCTGATTGTATGGAAAAGGATTTTAGTAAAACCTTGCCCCCTCTCTCCAGATAACATTCTGACTCCTCCCTCTCCCTCAGCCCCCTTCCCTATTGGAAGCCTTAAATCTATGGTCAACATTCAAGTTTCATGATTTTCCTGACCCTTTGCTTGGTTTCTCTGTGTTCTGCATATAAGTGAAAACTGTCCTACATATCTTCCTTCTAACTTACTTCACTTTGCATCATTCCATTCAGATTCACCCATGTTGCTGCAAATGGCATGAGTTTTATCTTTTTTCATTGCTGAGTAGTATATACCACATCTCGATCCACTCATCTGTTCTGGGCCATTTCTCTTGTTTCCATATCTTGGTTATTGTGAATTGTGCTGTAATAGACACCAGATACAGGTTCCCTTTCAAGTTAGTGGGTTTTTGTTGTTGTTTTGTTTGTTGGGTAGAAACCTAGGAGTGGAATTTCTGGTCATATGGCAGATCCATTTCTAGTGTTTTGAGGAACCTGTATATAGCTGTCCATCAGGACTGGACCAGTTTATGTTCCCACCAGCAGTGTAAGAGGATTCTATTTTCACTATATTATCACTAGCGTTTGTTTTGTTTTTAAATATTGACCATTTTCATGGCATGAGGTGGTATCATATGATTTTGATGTGTGTTTCCCTGACAAGTGATGTTGAACATTTTTCCCTATGCCTGTTGGCTGTTTGCATTTCTTTTGTTTACAGAAATATCCACTTAGCTCTTCTGCCTACTTTTTGGTGGGTTTGGCTGCTTTGTTTATAATTAGCAACTTCTTTATAGATCTTCAATATCAGTCCCTTGAGATATGGCCCTTTTCAAAGGGAAAGAAAAAAAGAAATGACTAGAGAGTGATTCCACCTTTCTTCATTTGAGGTTCTGCTTCTAAAGATGAACAACATCTAGGCTCTCTATCTCAATGTAGAGCCTTTTCTGTACAATGGTCTAACTTGCTTTTTAAAGGAAGAAAGGATTTACAGATGTAAGTGATGAGTAAATACCACGATTACAAAACCAAGATGAGTGGAAGTCAGACTCCGGATATACCGCCAAAGACCTGAGGAAGAAGGTTAAACTGCAATCTGAATCCCCTGGGAACAACACGGGAGTATCTCCAAGGACTGAACTCCCAGGCGCCGGGTGTGGGAACAGTGATGCTCTGTGTGGGGCCTGTGACTCGCTTCCAGGGTGGTGGCCTCTCCCGGGGTGACAATCACTGCACTATACCACAGTGAAACTTGGGCTCCATTCACTTCTGATACCCAATCATTGTTTGGGAAAGTCAGAGAATGGGAGATTAGAAATAAGGTAATGAATGAACAATCTATGTTAAGTAATCAGAACTCCATCCATCCCCCCTACCCCCCCATGAAAGCTCTTTACAGTTAGCTGAGGGCCTTCGTTATATAACACAGAGAAAAGACTATCTTTGACCTTATTTTCATCTTTCTGTTCCAACAAAATTTCTTTTACTTGCTGCTCTGAAAAATGGCCAGACTGAAAAGTATCTCCTTGGACATGAATTTGTTTAAAAATGCAGTTACCTATGTGTAATTTATGCTTTTCATAACCAGATAAGTCAAATGATTAAACACCACTTTGGAATTTACTCCTTGGCCAAAAGAATGATGAAAAGGAAAATATAGTTATTTTCTGAGAACTGTTTTCAAGGCTTTTACTTCCAGGTAGTGGAAGGTCTGCGAGAAGAGGGCATTGGACAGACATGGCTTATATATAAAATTATGCCGCAATTTGTTTCCATTCTAATTTTTAGATTATATCAGAAAACACTGCTGATAGCAACTGAATACTTTTCCTGAGCTGTGTATGATGAACACATATTGAGAGTGATTTCATAATCGAGGCAACTAAGCATGTTTTGTTTGCTCTGACATTCAAACTTTCAAACAGAAGAGAGCTGTTCTCAACATCTACACTTTGGCTGGATAATTGCCAACAATGAAAGTACTTTTAAAAAATGATATGCTTAGATCTGTACTTAACATGAAGTACAGAAAATAACATCGCTGAATATAAAATTAGCCTCCAAAAACTCACATAGATAATTATAAAGTGTAAAGATGGCTTCCTAAGTCTAAAAAAAAAAAAAAAATCTAACTTTGGATTTTGGACTTGGGCAGAGTTAGAGGACATTGAAATAGCTTCATTTCAGGCTGTTTTTAGAGATAATCTTTAAGTGAAATAAGCCTGAAGATTACATTTTAAAATAAATAGCATACACTTCTGTACGACTCCAAAGTTTCAGATGATTCACTGCCGACCAGTGCTTCATTGTCCTTCACCAAAGTTTCAGACAAATGGAACAACGAAGCTAGTGTGTTGGTGAAATACACCTTCTTAAATACACCTTTACTAGTAGCCACATACTTATTAATAAAAAGCAGGATGCTATATTTTAGCTTTTGAACTGAAAACCTGCACACCTGTTTTCTTAAGAGACACTGCTTCATGAACTGTATCATTAAAACCCTTGTAAAAACATGCACGTTGATTTCCTCAGAGTTCCTCTCCTTTTCTTTCCATGCTTCAAAGCAATTGAATCATTTCCTTTTTCAAATAGCCTTTTAAACCTTTTTTTTTTTTAAGCACACGTTTACAAGTCCGGAGACCTTGCTTCCTCACCATCACAGTGTTCTCACCTCACCCCTCTGAACGAGATTGTGAGCATATTTTTGACTTATTTTGACTTACTTCAGTTTAAGATTAATGTGGATTTGCTGCTGCCCTTGCTTTAGGGAGTTTTCCTTTGTTTAAAATTCCATAGACAGTAACTTACCTTTCCCAGTTACGGTTAAAAAAAAAAAATTGGTAAAGTTTTTAGTTATTTTTCTTACAAAACACGTTTACTGAAAAGTAAACTAATCAACTAATCAGAACATCATATGGAAGTACTGTTCCATTTTCCCATAGGTTGGTATAACAGTGGGCAGTGATAACTCAGATACTATAGGGTGTGCTTTCATTATCAACATGTATCTCTCAGTGACATACCATTGTCGTCCCTCCAACCGGTCAGGCTGAACAATCTTGAATGATCTTTGACATTCCAATTCATCAGCAAATCCTGTTGGTCTACTTCAAGGCACTTCTAGAAACTGACTGTATCCACCAGTGGTACCCTGGAGTGTTCTGGAGTACTCTAATATCTCACATGTGGTCTCCCTGCTTCCCTATAGGTAGCTTACAAAGGCAACCAGAATTATGTTTTAATAAACACTTCATGCTAAAAGCATGGCATTCCTCTGCTCACAACCTTCTGGTGGCTTCTTTTTTTTTTTTGAGACTAGGTCTCGCTATGTTGCCCAGGGTACCATAGACTCAGGTTGCCTGTGGTACTGCGGACTCAAGCAATCCCCAGTCTCAGCCTTCTAGGTAGCTGGGATTATAGGCTCCTGCCATGGCACCGGCTGCTTTTTCGAGACCAGGTCTTGCTATGTTACCCAGGGTAGTCTCGAACCCATGAACTCAAGCGATCCCAAGCCTCTTGCCTCACAGTGCTTGGACAACAGGCATGTGCCACCACGACCAGCTCTTCTAGTGGATTCTCCCACTTCTCCCTCACTGCACAAGCCCAGGTCAGCACCACCTGCATGCCCTCCATCTCTCCAACCTCATCTCCTTAGATTCTTGTTTCTCCCCTTCCTGAGCTATCATTTCCTCAGATGTCTACCTTTGACCTCCCACATATCATTGTCCCCATGTCAGGTGTCCCCACTACAGCTCTTCAAGTAATAACATCTCCTGCTCCCTTTACTCTATTTCCTTATTGCCTTTCGTTATCATCTGACCTTGTCTGTATGTTTACTTATTTCTTCAGTGTCTGGTTTTTACCACCTAGGCATTAGCTTTATCAGGGCAGGAACTGATTTTTTTTTTTTAACCACTGTATCTCCAGTACTTTCAACCCTGCCCATACAATAAATACTTGTTGAATGTATGAAAGGGCAACCACACAGTACCTCTGGTAATGTCAATCGCCATATGTTAACATGCTCTAGATTACAGTGGCATCAAAGTGAGCAGCTCTCTGGCAAGACATGTGCATGGATAGAAAGTTGTCTCCAGCACAGTTTCTTTGTCTAACCTCACAGTGGGCAGCGCTTGGCACATTGAAAAAAAATCAGTTAGCTTTAGGGCAGTGACTGCTGTTTAATGGTGAGGGCAGGAGTGGGTAAACTAAACAAGGAGGTTCTCAGTGAGAATTGCCTGAGGTAGATATGAGGGCTTTTCTTGTTGCTTGCTGGTGATGTCAGGTGGTCTCTTCCAAAGACCAACAGGAAACAGCAGGCAGATGACCTTACAACGGAATCTCCACCTGGCCTCTACATCACCTCGAGTTGACATAAAAAAGATCATTGACTAGGTTGCTTACACAGTAGTCATATGTTTTCTTGAAGTCCTGGAGGCTAAAGTCCAGAAGCAACTTTCTTTCAAGGAACTTTCTTCCAAGCATGCAGATGGGTGCTGTCTCCCTCTATATCTGCATGGGCATCATCAGTACGTGTAAGGGAGGAGACCGAAGGAGGGAGGGAGTGTGGGAGGGAGTGAAGGTAGGAGAAAAGAAGAGAGGATGAAGATGAGGACAAAGGGGGAGGGAAGGAGAGAGAGAGAGAACACTCCAGTGTCAGTGTCATTTCTAATGAGCCACTAATCCTATTGGCTCAGGGCCCCACTCTTAGTACCTTATTTAACCTTAACTATTTCCCTGCTCTCCTTGGAGAGTAAGGCCTCAAATTGTCAACTTCAGGATAAACAATCATTCAGTTCCAACCTAAGTGAACTCCGTAAAAGCCCAGAGCCCTCCCTTCCAGCCAGACTTACATTCAGCAGAAGTCAGCAGGGCCTTTTGGTCTGGCTTGTAACGGTCAGGAATGTTCTTATACGATCTACTTGGTAGCTTTCTTTAAATAAAATTCACACACAAACACTTACATTGCTGGTGGGAATGTAAACTGGTCCAGCCACTATGAAAGGCTGTGTGGAGGACCCTCAAAGTAATGAAAATGGAGCTACCATTTGACCCAGCAATTGCTCTCCTGGGAATCTACCCAAAGGAGACCTCAATGTGGGTACAAAAGGACACCTGTACCTGGATGTTTACTACAGCACTATTTATAATTGCAAGGACATGGAAACAATCCAAATGCCTCAAGACAGATGAATGAATGAAAAAGATGTGGTAGATATACATAATGGAATATTACTCATCAATTAAAACTGACAAATTTGATGAATGTATGATAACATGTATGTACCTAGATGAAATCATATTAGAAAAAACAAGTCAGAAAGAAAAAGACAGAATTCAAATGGTTTCACTAATATATGGGACATGGGAAAAACAAGCAAAAGGCAAGGAGGAAAAGTCAAAAGAAGCTAATAACCAAACCAAAGTACACAACTGGGGTCGGGGGACAGGGGAGGGATGTCAGGGAGAGAAGGTGGTAGGTGATTCCTGGGGAATACAGAGATGTGAATTACACACATATATAAAATTTTTTCAAATAAAAAAAAAATCCATACACAAACCACATATCGGATTTATGATTTATTCATGATTTATGAAATGTATAGACTCTAGCATGTAATATATCCAATCTGTATAGAAAACCATTTTGTTTTAATTTGGCAAATATCTGCACAGTGCTTATGAGTCTATCATAGTGCTTGTTACCTTTTTGGAGAATGGACCATCTTGCCTTGGGCATCAGGGGCAGATTCTAGATAACACCTTCTGTCTACTTCTTGCAATGCCTGTTATTCTTGCTTATACAGACGTTATTTCTTCCTTCTAGCCATTCTCCCCTGTGCTTTCCTGTCTGCACAACCTGGGCTTCTTCCACGGACTGGGTTTCCCACTCCTCTCCTCCCTTCCAAACCCCTTTCGTAGTCCACGTTCCTTTGCACTTCTCTGCCCTGCAGGCCCTCATTGTCTTCAATTACTTATCTTTCCATCCCTGATTCTCCCTAATACATCATACAAAACAATCCCATCTGGGGTAATGAGGATTTCATCAGGGGAGAGCCCAAAATATGCCAACTGTCCCCCAAACAGATAACTTTCCAGTACTGGGGTTCATAGGGGTAACCCCCAATGAGGACTGAGGTTTTCTAAACAATACGGGTCACTGGTAGCTATTTTTGGTATGTGGGGCAGTGATATGAGTTGATTGGGGGAGTTATACTGGAAGGAGGACCCTGTTTCTTAGCATAACAGGATATGGCATGAGAGAAAAGGTCCCTTTCTTTGTTAACGTCCTTTCTTTGTTAACATCTATAGCCAGGTAATGTGCACATAGTGTTTTCAAGGTGTTGTTTTGATATCGATGGCCAAGATTTATTTCACCCTCAGTACGTAGCAGGTACTTCCAAAACATCTTATATAACCTTAAACCTTGTCCAAACCCAACAAAAACATAGCAATAGTCATTTGTAAATCCCAAATTTTCTTACTCCATTGTATTTTTTATAAAATTATGTACCAACAAGGCAAGGAATTTAAAAACACAGTGGCTTCTCATCTCCCTGTACTACGAACACACACGACTTCCATTTGTAGGTGTTTCTTTCTGGGCTTTGCCTCTATGTTTGCATACTTTTCTGTTGTTATTAAAGGGTTTATATAATTTGTTTCACTTAGCAGACTGGTTATATACTCTTCCTAATTGTCAGTCAATATTTCATTCGGTTGTTATAATTTACTTATCTGTTCCCCTGTGTTTGACAGCTAAGGCCATTTCTAACTTGTTATCATAGATAATGTTGAATAAACATCTTCATGCTTCTGAATTTTTGAATTTGAGTCAGCTCGCTAGGAATTTTTCTCAGGGGTATTACTAGGATACAAGCTACAAGCAGTTTTTATTCCTATTGATCAAAATTGCTCACTAGCTTTCCAAAGCTTGTGCCCATTAACAGATGGCCCCAGCAACATGTGACTATAGCAGGCTCACCCCCACATGGTGGGCACAGGCTAGTGTCACTTTTGGCTGATAGAGATACTTCAGAGACCAGGTCACTGAGTTCTAAGACTACTTGAGCTGATAGAAAATTTGACATAATTAGACATGCTAGATAGAGACATAAAAGGAGAAGGACTATTTTCCCCAGGTTTGTATCCTCTTCCTTTAGGGAAGAGGATATTCTGACTTCCTCCTCCCTTCTGATCCATGTGTTTTCATGGGACCCCCACCTTCTCACAGATCCAGGAGAGCAGCATATCACCCAGCTGGAACTGGTCTTCTTTCCCCCTCTCCTTTCCTCTTCCTCCTCCTCCTCTTCCTCCTCCTCCTCCTCCACACACACACACACACACACACACACACACACACATGCACACACACACACACTCAACAAATATAAGAGGAGAAAGAATAAATCCTGGTTGCAGTGTTTGAGGCCCTATATCCAATCACTGTCTACAGAGTCCATCAATTTGTGAACTGCAAGGAGTTATAAATGGGGAGCTGAGATTCATTTTGTATGGCTGGGAGCAAGGCTGCTATCTACCTAGAGGAAGAGACACTTTCTCCCCCACAAAGATTCCTCTTGGTTCATCATGCCAGGAGTCCCTTTTCCTTCTCAGAGGGCTCTGTGGGAGCAAACAACTTTGCAGTTGTGTGAATCCATATATCTTCTGCTTACATTGGTTTGAGATCTGCTTCTGTTGCTTGGAATCAAGCTATCCTGACCAAGACATCAGATCACGGTGTTTAAGAATTGAAATAGACCTTAAAAATATGAGTACCTAGAAGGTACCTGGCAGATGAAATGACTTGGGAAATTTAGTCACTTCCCCAAAGTCAACTCCTGGTGTTAATGGCAGACAAGTACTAACAGCTTAGAGTCCAAGTTCACATTCATTGCAACACCATCCTTTTGTCTATTACTTGTGATGTGATGCCATTTGATGAGCTTGACTTCTCGAGTCCAACCTGCAGAGGTGGCCTCTCTCCTGTGGGCCCTTCTGCTTACTATGAAATCGCCCTCAAGCCAAAATGGGCCTCTTGGATATGATCTTGTAACTCACCATCTTCATGTCTCCATGGCGTACAGATCTGATAAATAAAACATGGATGCGATTTGATAACATTATGACTGTGTACAAGAATCTCCATAAAAATGGACTACCATGTCCAAAGATGTGACAGTCACAGAATTCTGATAGCAGAGCCTCAAGGTCAAACAGTGGTTTCCTTTAGGAAATACTTGCACCTAAACCAACAGGGGAATAAAAGTGATTTTAAGTGTTCAAGACATTAAATATATGACTATGACTTCAATTGCCTTTTAGTAGCTTTGCACAATAGGCTATGAAACCACCCCAGCTATATAATGTAAAGCAGACACCCAGGGCAATGAAAGCCTCTCATATTTAATATCCTACTACATTTTTTTATTGTACCAAAGAATAAACAACCAACCAACCAGACTCACTTCTTAAAAAGAGCATTTACCCTTAAGAAATGGTCTGAGATGGGCTTCCCACCTACTTAAAGGTGTTTCTAGAGCTACTAAAACTTTGCTCTTGTAGAATTGTAATCAAAATATTCCCATGGTTTGTGCAGAAAGGGAGAGGGCTGGCTGCTAAGACAGGGGACATGATGGCCATCACACCTGGCTTCTGTCTCTCCTGCTGCCTCAAGACCTGTGCTCTCCCGGTTTTCAGTTTCTCCATCCTTGTTCTCTGCAGGCAGGTCTTTAATTTCTTGGTTAGCCACTGGGGACTGCTTTCCCTTGCTCCCTTTCCCCCTTTGGCTTGCACTTTCCTGAAGATTTATCCTTTCCTGCTGCCATATTTGGCTTCATCTCCACTTTAGTAGGAGCAGGTGGATCAGACAACCTTGCTTGCCTTTCTCCTCTGGGGGTAGCTGCACCACGTGCTCTTGGGAAGCTGCTCCACTGGGATCTGGGACAGGCACCATGGGGACCCCCTCCTGTGACTTATTTTGATAGTGTTGCACTGTGTTTGTCCTGGAAAGGCCACCTTCTCTCCCCTGCATGCCCGCTGAAGCTGAAAGAAAGAAGGCACAGTCAGCTCTGGGACAGATACAAGGAAAGGTGCAATTTTCCTGGGATTCCTGTCAAAGCCATTATGGTTTCTTCCCAGACAGAAGAGAGTAATTTTCTCCTTTTCCAACCCAAACTTCCCTTGTGATAAGATAAAATCTGATTTGCTGCTCAATTCTATAAATTTCTTTTTGTTTGGAGACCTGGAACTTTTGACAATGACATTTGACAATGATTGTTGAACAAATAAATTACTGTTCAAGGAGTAGCTCCTTCCCGGCTCACTGTGAAACTCTGTGAACTGAGCTTTTGAACTAGCTCCTTTTTCGCACTTTGTCAGTGAAATAACAAGCAGAAAAAGGGTGGGCTGGGTGCTGTGCCTCTACCCCATCAGGAACCAGATCTGGGCATGGGTTCCCCCTCTTCTACCTCTCAGGAACTTTCTATCATCTGTCATTCTGTGTAGCCACGTATTGTGCTTTAATCGTACTCGAGTCTCACCCACCTAGAAAAATCCTTTTCTTAATTCAGATTTCCCTTCCAGACAGCACTCTACCTGATTTCTTCCCTGTTATCTCCAAATTCACTGAAGACTTGAAGAGATATGTCCATATCTCTGCTTCCTGACTTCCTCTTTATATATTTCTGTCCAGGTATCCTACATCTCTCTTCTGAGAACAGCTCTGGTTAAAAGCAATAGTAGGGGAAATGTCTCCCATTCAAGTGGCTCAAATACAATAGATCCTCTCTGCATATGCACTTATAATTTCCCTGCTGATTTTCCTTCCCCCATCTTGTCTTTCAGTTTGGGATTCATTCGGGTGCTGTTATGGATCTCCTTTGTGCCTCTTTCTGCAGTCATATTAATTACTGTGATTTTAAAGACTATCTATATGTGATGATTACTAAATAATTTCCAGCCTCCAGCTCTGCTCTGAGAGTCAGATTCATTCACTCTATCACCAGGTTGACACCTCCATTTAGATGCCTCATAAGCATCATGCTCCAAATGGGACTTTGCTTTTCTCACCTCAAATTGACCCAGGCTCAGTCTTTTCCAGGCATTTCAGACTAGACGCCCAAGGATAATTCTTGATTCCTCCTCTCCTCTCACAATTTATTCATCAGTCAATCCTGTCCTTTCTATTTCCCACAGAGATCACGTCACTCTCTCCTTTCTTTTCTGTTCCACTGCCGCCATCTATCATGTCTCAACTATTGGAATAACCTCCTAAGTGGTTTCCTTGAGTTCAGCCATGCTTCTTGGTAATTCATTATTCACACTGCAGCTAGAATCACATAGCACTTTGTTGAAATCATACTGAATAATCACACTGAAAGATATATTGACATCATCCTATCACTCTGTTGCATAAAACTTTTGCTCTTGACCTTAAAACCTGACCTTGCTCTACAAGCTTTGACTAATCCTCTGAAATGGAAGCTGAGTGAGGCCAGTTATCTCTCCTATCTGTTTGCTATTGCATCGTTCTTAACACCATTGTTAGACCATGAAGGCATTCAACAAATATTGATGAAAAAATGATGGCAAACACTACCTTCCTGGGTATTTTGTTTAACGTCTGTCCTTTCAAACAGAATGTAAGCTCTGTGAAAACAGGAGAAATGAATTTTCTTGTTCAACTCTTCATGCCTAACGTCTAGAAAAGGGACCCATCATTACCACTCAGTGATGAGAAATCATGGATTGGTTGTTTGCATGGCAGTATAGTTACATCTAACCACATGGGGATGAGGGTGAATGGTGTGAAAGGAAATAAGATATATAGCACAGCACCACTAGGAAAGTAATACTAGCACCATGCAGACTAGCAATACACATTTTACAAGGATACAAACAAAAAGCTACTT
>PVHY01002630.1:0-105349 GCA_004024945.1 Uropsilus gracilis | reverse complement strand
GAACAAAAGTTCAACCTCAACAATGACCAACAGTAGGCGGAAAAAAAACAAAGATGAGATTCCATTTATTACCCAATCAGAGTGACACCCTAGAATGTCGGTGGGGGGAGTGTAATTGCCACAGTCATCTGGAAAACAATCTGGAAATAGCAAGGAAATCTGATTGTTGCATATGCTAAAACTCAACAATTCCACTTCTGGGTATGCTGTCCTATGAAATGTCTCATGTGCATCAGGAGTGGCAAGAATATTTTCTGTAGTAATAGTAAAAACAAAACAAAACAATCAAAATATTTAAATGTATGCAAATAGGGAGGAGGTTAAATAAAATATGGCCTATTGAGATGCCAAAATACTGACAACACTTAAAGTGAATGCATTATAATATATATACTCGTAGATCTACAATATATAGAACCATGCATGTATCTATGCTATGTATCTATGCGTGCATATAAGAACATTTTTGGAGACATATATAAACACAGGTAGATCTTAAAAGCATACATCACTACCCACATGCTCTAAGTACAGGAAAGAATCAAAGCATAGGTTGCAGAGTACTGCTGGGTGTTCCCAAGATTTCCTTGCTTTCTGGGCTCCCCTAGCACTCTCCCCATAGCACTGCCCCTGCCCCCATGCCCTCACTCACTTTTCTGGATAACTCAAGGCTTCCTGTTAAAAGCCTTGCTCACTTGCCATCCTCCGGGGCCTGGAAGTGAGGTTGAGCTGAGTCACACTGTTATTACAGTGACTATTTTATTGATGAGATCCTTAAAACCGAGATTCCTTCAAGGGGGCAAAAACACTGGCGTGGTGCACACAGAAGTGAAGTTACATATGATCCTTTGATTTCTTTGGAGGATCATTAATATCTTAGAGAAAATTGGTGTTTCCCAAGTGCAAAGGATGTCTGAAGGCAGTTAGACAAATATACCATTACACTGAAAACAGAAATGTCAACTGAGATCCAATTTGCCAATTTCCTAATTGGAGGTCTATTTTTGATACCAATTAAAAACTCAACTTTTCACTCCCTTTGTCTCTACTTTCATATGGAAACCATCTTTTAATTTACAAATTGAGGCTTGAAATGTTGACCTAAATTTTTCTTAAGGTTAACTTTTCTTTACAGTTTGGGTACAGCAGATTGACTTCTTTAGACACATAATTTGGTGAATTGTTTCAAAGTATACCATTCATTAGTGCACACTGAAGTGCTGTTAATTGCCCTTATGAGCAGGACCTTTTATTTTGGGGTATAAGTGATAGTTATATGAATGTAGGGTGACTCTGAACTTATATTTGGACAATATTTCATATAGAGTTTGCTCAAAACCTTCTTGAAATATTGATGTATTTAAACTACTTTCTGTCAGGATCATTTTTCTATTACAGAAATAGATGAGATTCCATGATTTCACCATTACCCCTAATTGGCACTATCACTGCTATTACCTATTGCTGCTGCAGTCATACTGATTGCTACACACACACACATCCACAAGCAACCAAGTTATAGAATATAGTTAATAATTGCTAGTTTACTCATTCGTTCATTCATTCAGCAAAGACTCATTGATGGTATACGCTCTCACAAAAAATTACCCAAAATGTATGTTTTTGTAACCCATAGGTAGACAAGCAAAGTCAATGCGTTCGTGATATTTACGTTCTAGTTCAGGAGAAGGATAAACAAACAAATGAGAAAGTAATACAGGTTTTAATAGTGTTAAATGCAGTGGAGGAAAAGAAACAAGAATAAAGACTTTGAAAGTGACCCAGTGGGGGAACAGGAGGGGAAGTTATTTTAGATAGGGTATGTATATGCTTCCTGTTGCTGCTGTAACAAAGCACTGTAAACATAATGGTTTAAAACAACACAGATGTGTTATCTTAGAGTTTTGAACGCCAAATGTCCAAAATGATTCTTACTGGGCTAAAACTAAGGTGTCAATAGGTTTCTATTCCCTCTGGAGGTTCTGAGGTAGAATGTTTCCTTGCTCTTTCTGGCTGCTGGAAGTTGCTGCATTCTTTGGCACCTCTTATATTGGGCCCACCCAGATAGTACAGGAAAATGTTCCATCTTAAATTCTTATCTTAGTCACCCCTGCAAGATCTCATTTGCCATGTAAGGAAGAAAGTATATTAATATGCTTCAAGATGCAGCAGTGTGTGTACCTCTATCAGGGCTGTTTCTACCTGGTATAGAGTGGTCAGGGAAGGTATGTGTGTGGGCCTGCCTTGAATTAGAGACTGGAGTGGAGGGTCTGAGAGTCATGGAAGGATCTGGCAGAAAAGAGCAAATTTAGTAGCATCTCAGAGGAGGGGCAGGGTTTTGGAGGTGTCCCTGGAAAACAATCTGGGCTTTGTTTCTGAACCAAACTTGGTGAACTCTAAGAAGGGAACAGGTATGATCACATGCATTTTCATAAATTGGCGAACTGTGGGAGTTCCTATTTGAGCCCAGGACTTGGGAACAATCAGATCAGCTTCCCAGACTCTTTGGTGAATTGATCAGAAAAGAGATCAGAAAGAAAAGGGGATTCACTCTTGTTATTTCTCAATTTTCTGGAGGAGTAAATCCCATGTTACAGGTATGGAAAGTATTGGGTGGCAAGCAGAAGAAGGTGATGCCTTCTTAACATATACCTGAACGCAAAGGCTGAGATCATCCTCTGTTTTTCCTTTATTTTTTCCCCCAACCCAGATAAAGAAGAAAAAGGTGTCTAAGGACTGGGGACTGTATACTTCTGGGGACTGTATACTTCTGATAGAGATCTAAGAATGCCTCAAACAGTTTGTTAGAGAATTATTCTGAATATAATTAAAATCACTGCCACCCTAGTTTATTCCCTAAGATATTAAGACAACTGAACTGTACCAAAATATTTTTGTAACGGTGTGCTTTGCAGTGTAACCTTAACCTAAAAGTTAACTTGACATAATTAACCAGCCTTACAACCCTATTGGCTGCTAGTTCATCGCCATTTCCATTCTTCTAGGAGTTTTGTATTTGATATTCCTATGAGCTTGGCTGGCATTGAAATTAGCCTGATGACTCTAGTACTGTAAGTATAATTTTTCCCTGTTTAATTGCAAAGGATTTCAGAAAGATGGTATTTTTTCACAGCACTCTCAAGCAAATGGGAAACCAGATATTCGTATAAAAATAATAGAGTTCACAACCTCATGCATAATTGTTTTAATATCAAGATACTTTTTTCTTTTTGAGTTTTTTTTTTAAATTTTAATTTGATGTCAATGGCTAAGGACAAAAAAGACTGAAGTTCACAGTTTTATTGCTGCTACCCTGTTTTATGTGATCTGGGGTGACAGCTAACTCCACAGTGCTGGTTGACAAAGTAAAAGCCCTCACTGGGAATGTGTGGATGACATCCTAATGGGCACGTCATGGACTAAACACTGTTCACGGCAAGATTTCATACAGCAGAACATGAATTGGGGATTTAGGAGAGCAGGGAGAAAGGATTGCATTTGTCTTGGCAACGTCCATGTTATTGCAAATGAAGACTGTGGACCAGTGTAGACCATGCTATGCCTCCCAGAATAGTTGAACCTAAGAAAAGGGTGTAATTGCTGTACTGTAAATAAGTGACCCTGAAAAGTCTGTATTATATCAGAGTAGGGGGTTACATATGTTTCTAACAGTGAACAGATTGTTAAAGATCAGTGAAAACTAATAGAAAAAATATGAATGACTCAGTCAAAAGCTGTCTCTGTGACCTTTTCCATTGAAGCCTACCTTCCCTGAGAGGTCTGGTCAATTGCACACAAAGCATTCTCCAGCCATTGGGAAAGTGTTTATGCCTTCAGAGGTTTGGACATGGGGTCTTATTTGAAAATCTCCATTACTGTGAAGCCCATTATTTTTCCTTCTTGAGGTGAAAGGGGTTGGAAAGAACAAGTTAATCTTGAAAAGTTTTATAGCACAGATTGCACTAGAGGGAATAATCAAGACAGAAAAATAAGAAAAAGAGTCAAGAAAGGAAGTGAGAAATGGGAAAATAGAGGAAAGCAGTCGATGCACTTTAAAGGAAGAAGTAGAATCAGGAAGCTTATCTTGGAACTACTGAGGAGACATGTCTCCTTCTCCCTCCTCGTTCCCCCCTCCCATGTCCTAATCCTGATTGTATTTAGAACACAACCAATATTTTAACTGTCCCCTTTAGCTGCATAGGCTGTAGACCAAATCTGTATGAAAAGAGAAAATTGCAATCAATCACCCAGTTGTTTCCTAATATCTCAGTTTTTGGTATCAAATACATAAAGCAGCTCAGTGATTGACTGAATTTTTGGCTTTGCTTCTATATGTGTTGACTTCATGTGACAGCCAGAGATTGCTTGGCATCTGCCCCTGCAAAATACATTTCCAAGTCGAACTTGATTGACATCTAGTAATGCTCGGGCAGCCTCTATAGGCATGTGTTTGCTCTGGCTCCACCACAAAGCTCTGCCACCACTATCTTTGTATATTAGAAGGAGCATTAACGTGAAGCACATTGTCACCACCCATGAAAAGAGGTGACAGTGTTTTGAAAGCTATTGCAAAATACTTGGAAAGAATGAAAATGCCTCTCTTTCAACAGCTTGGTGTTCCCTGGTGCACCAGAATTTCAAAAATCATTTAGATTTAATTTGACTTCTCAGTAAAGATGGAAGAGCACCTCCTAGAGCTAGTGAGTGACAAAACTGGGATCACAGTCCTCTTTTGCAAAGGGTCTGATAGAAAATATTTTGGACTCTCTGGGCCAAACATCTCTGATGCTGCTTCTCAGCTCTACTGGGTACTGGGAAAGCAGCTGTAGACCATGCTTGTGTGGATGAGACTGACTGTGTGCCAATTAACTTGACACAGACAATAACATTTGCATTTCTTGTTATTTTCATGTTACTGAATAGTCTTTTTAATTTTGTCACTCACCCATTAAGAAATACAGAAATCAAAATTTTCTCTTGGATGGTGGATTGGATTTGGTATGTGGACCAGAGTTTGCTAACCTCTGCCTTAAACTATGCCAGATTTAAGTGAATTTTAATCCAAGGATAATAGTAAACCTTTGTAGCATGTTTGAAATATGCCAAGCACTGTACTAAACACGTTGCATGTCCAATGACAATTTAATCCTCAAGCCAGACCCAATTGGGAGATACCTTCATTTTCTTCAGTATACAAAGGGGAAATGAAAATGAAAAGATTTCAGGGAATGCAGTCACTGTGTGCTATGTGACTTATTTATTGCATGTAGGTAAGTGGGTGTCAGACATAGGTGATAGGGGGTTGACCAGGAACCTCTAGTCTCCTAGGATTTCATTTTTCCAGAGACGTACCTGTTTGTGATTTGCATGGAGATCATAAGAGCTAGTTGTATTATTATTTTTATTAAATGTATTTGTTTTCTTATATTGGGGTTTGTTTTTCTACAGTACTTGATCTCTTCCCTCCAGGTACAGTCCCCATAGTTCTCCCACTACCATAGTGACTGTGAGTTATCACTACAGTCCCTTGTGCTCCCCTCTCCCATGTCTTGAGCCTCTCCCTTCTCCACCACTGCTGGTTGCCTGCGATCTATAATCAGCTTGCAAACTTTTGTGTTTCTCCTGACCCTTTCGTTGCTTTCCCTATATTCCACATATAAATGAAACCACCAATACTTTCCTTTTTCTTTCTGACTTACCTGCTTAAGAGCTAGTCTTTTAAGGAACATGTTGAAGTCTAGATGGTCACGAAGCAGCAGGAGCAGGATTTGAACTCAGGACTCTCCCTCTAAGACCATGCTATGCAGTTGAAGCAATTCCTTCCCTGCCTTTTAAATTTATTTCAGGGTAGTTTTTGTGAAAATCTTGGTGCTTTTCTTTTTCCTTTTTTCCTCCCCTATTTTCCTCTTCCTTCTCTAGGACTAAGATTCAAATACCCGAACGACCTGGTTCCTGCAGTGGGATCCTTTGTCTTCATAGTTGCCTCTTGCAACTGTGTCCATGCTGTCATAGACATTAACAGCAGCAGTGCCAAACTGGAAATAAACGCCCTGTGAGGACAGAAGCACCCACTTTTCCTTTTGCTCTGTATTTCTTTCCCAAAGCAAAGGAAGATAATGCTTTTCCAAAGGGGCTCAGGGGAATAGTAAACTGAAATGTTTTTCATGACTTGAGTTGCCCTAGGATGATGTTTAGATGGCTTGGACTGTCTTATACCCAGAGTGATCAGCAGGTCGTGGGCTTTGCTGAACAGTCACAGTTCCAGCTGGCCAACATGAATCCCACTCCTTGGAACATTGTTCCCACTAACCCCTGTGCTTATTTGTTCTCCATTCACTTCCCAGTAAACCTTCACTCCCTTTCTCCTGGGCTCCTGAACTGGCATCCTGTACTGGCTAGTAGTTACCAGTCTTACCAATTGCACAAAAACCTTAGAATATGATTTTCCAACCCCACGTGACAATCGATTTTCAGATTCTCTTCTGGTGTCATGTTGTGTATGGTGCCCAGTACATACCACTGAGCCTGGCGCCAAGGATACTGCACTGGTGACCCATGATATGTCTGGTCATCTGAAAACACCTCACTTCAACCTGTCACTTGCAGTTCCTTTCATTCCCTGCCACTATTCCTTTACCCCTTTAATTCTCCCCCCTACATTTTTAACCTCAGAAACTTCTCATTATGCTGGGGGTGGTGGCACACATCTGTAATCCAAATCCTGGGAGGCAAGAGGCCAGGGATCACTTAAGTCTGAGACTACCCTGGGCTGTAACATAGTGAGACCTGGTCTCAAAAAAGCAGCCAGACACAGTGGTGGGCACCTGTAATCCCAGCTATCTGGGAGGCTGAGGCTGGGGATCACTTGAGTCCATGGGATTGGGCCAACCCTGGCAACATAGAGAGACCTAGTCTCAAAAAAAAAAAAAAAAAAGAACTCATTAATCATTAGTGTCTGCTAGCTGCTAGCTTTTATGACTATTTTGCTGTCTTAAATCGTCCTCAACATAAATGTCCAATGTCTTTGCCATTGTAAATTGATTTACTACCCATGGTTCTTTCAAATTCAATTTTACTGTATGTGAAATTTTCCTGTTGTGGCTGAATCGTATTCCACTGTATGAATATACTGCACCTTGATCCAGTTATCTCTTAAGGGCTCTTAGTTTGCTTCTAAGGCACAATTGTGTAAACCATGCTACAAAGAATACTGTTGAGGATTTTATTTTTGGAGTTGATGGTTTCATGTATTTTGCACAAATGTCTCCAAATGAGATTGTTGGGTCATATGTAACGCAGCAGAAGTTATTGTTGATTTTTAAAAAATATCTGCCATTCTCACAGGCATGAGATGATACCTCATTATGGTTTATTTTTATTGTGGTGATGGTGGTGGTTTTGACCTGCTCTCCTTTATTAAAAGCTGTGTTGAAATTTTTCTGTGTCTCTATTCACCTTCTGTATAACCTCTTTGATGAATTGTCCTCTCAGATCTCCTGCCCATTTATTAATTGGGTTGCTTTCTTTTTGTTGCCATTGAATTGAGTAAGGTGTTTATAGATCTTGGATATTAGCCCCTTGTCAGTTGGGTAATATGTGAACATTCTTTCTCAATCAGTAGAGTGTCTTAATCGTAATTGTTTCTTTTTGCTTTAGTTTCCCTTGTCATGGATTTCCAGTCTTCAAAGGCATATCCATCTTTGGTGTCTTGAGATGTATCATCAGTGTCTTCTTGTGTATATTTTATTGGTATAGGTCTTATATATAAGCCTCTAATCCATATTGAATTTATATATATATTTTTTGCAGGAAGTTAAAAAGTGATCCAACTTCATTCTTTTACATGCTGCCTTTCAGTTTTCCCAGCACCATTTGTTAAAAAACACTTTCGGTTCCCTTCTGTGTGTTTTCAGCTCCTTTATCATAAATTAAGTATAAATCAATGTATGGTTTTATTTCTACACTTCCCACTCTCTTCCATTGACTTGTGTGTATTTTGTTTTTCAGTAACACATTGTTTAACTTTTATTACTTTAGTTATAGTATAGTTTAAGGTTAGGTAATTTGATACTTTCATTTCTCTCCTTCCTTGCTCCTCCCCCTCCCAAATTTTGTTGGCTATTTGAAGCCTTTTCTGATTCCATATAAGTTTTAACATATATTTGTTATATAAGACTACCATTGATATGCTGATGGAAACTAGGTTAAATCTATATGCGAATTTGGTAGAACAGCCCAAGTATATCTCCTTGTTATCACTTTGAATTAATAAACTCATTCTTGCCTCTGTGTCTTCCCTCCTGTGATCCAGGACCTGATGATCTCTGCCTCGACCCTTGGACATCCAGTTTTACATACTCTCCCCATAAATTCCTCCTTCTCCAGTGGTTTCTTTGGGTTCCCAGCTCACCATATTGCCCCCTCTACCACACATTCTGCCATATGGTTGTTTTCTATGATTGTTGTCACTCTATCCTCTTGTCACTGTTTCCTGTGTAGTCAAGGCTAATAAACTCCATGGCAGGAGTCACACATTCTCCTCTACAGCCTCAAGTCCCACATCCCAAACTCTTCATCTCTTCCTTTCCTTTGTTTCTCCTCAAGATGTAACTATGATTTGCACATATTTTTTTGAGAAACAAGCTAACGCACAAAACACAACTACCTCTTGCTTCTCGGGATGCTCTCGCCAGCTCCCTGGGGTAGACCAGTGAGCCAAGTGTTGGGAGGCAGGAGACACTGGCTTCTCTGTTACTGCTCCAGACAGGGCAGGCCTGAGAGCTCGTCATCTCTGTCTTCGCTTTAATGGTCACTGCCATTTCCATGTCCTGCTGGGCGCCCAGGAATCCCCATGAAGCCTGCTTATATTTCTGTCAGTGTGCACAATGTCGCCATCCCTGCAAGGGCTGGCAGACTTCCTAGTGGGCTGCTGAATGCAGCACGGCTCTCAGCTCTTGGGTCGGGTCCCAGACCTCGCCTCTCCCACACTGCCCCAGCCCAGGGAACCAGGCTAGTTTAGAGGAACTTCTCCATTCCTGCTTCTTCAGGATGTGAATAGAGAATCTCTTTCCCTGTGGGTTTGGGCTTTTGTAAAACAAAGACACAAAAGCTTGTGGTTTGCCCTGCTTCCCACTCTATTGTGTGCCTGGCTGAAAGAGAGGGGAGCAGATCTTGGGCTGGAGTGGGATGCGGTGGGAGATCTTTCTTGGGAAAGTAGGGAAAAAAATACAAAGAAGAGAACGAAGCCAATGTTTTAAGATAGTCACTGACTACAGGCAATTTTTGTTCTTTCCTAAGTTGCCCTCCATACCATTGGCCATAGTGCCCAAGGAGCGTGCTAAGACTGTCTCCTTTAAGTCTCCTTTGACTCGCTGAATTGTTGTTTACTGTATGATGAGAACAGTAGGCGGGTCCATTTCTATCATCAGAAACTGTGATTATTTTAGCATTTGGTTTCATTTCTGACTACAGCTGGATTCGTGTAACTAGTGTTTCTAGAACTTCAGCAAAAAAAGTCCCCCTATTCAAATTGGTGCTTTTCCATCTTAATCTGACTTCCTTGTCTGTTGGAGGGAGGAAGGAAGGTAAAGTCTCTTCGTGAAGAAACTTTGACTGGCAAAGACACCCACGGTTCCTAGGTGGCTGTGGAGTCTGCAGGTGACTGGCAGGAGCACACCCTCACCTCACCTGATTTCTTGGCAGAATTCATCTGTAAACACTGTCCACCTCAACTCCACCAGGGACAGCCCAGCCCAGCTGAACATCTTGTTTCCTGCAAGCAGATGCGGGGTGCTGCATTTCAAGGGAAGCTGCACACGAGATCTCAGGGAGCACCTGGTGTCTGTGGCGGGGGGGATGAGGGAGGGCTTGTCTATCAGCTTTAAATGAAGGACCAAACAGCTAAAGCAGCAGAGGGTGAGAGGCCACAGTAAGAACAGACACAGGACTGGAGTTGCAGCTTTTACCTGGGCTTAATCTAACTCTGTGCCTCTGTTTCCCTCTCTGAAAAACAAGGGGACCAACATAATATTTCTTGTAAGATTGTTATGAAATACAAGTGAGTTTGTATGTCCACCAACACAGCTGGGCATGTAATAAGTAAAATAGAATGTGAACCGTCATCGTCCTCATATCATCATCATCATCATCATCATCATCATCATCATCATCACCATGATTATTGTCAGACCTGTGTTTTTCTTTATTGTCTGTGATTCCCTTCCTGATCTTACCTCTTTACCCCCAAGGCAGCTAAAAACATGGTAGCTAAAATCCTTTTCTGTCTACTGTCTGTTCTCCCAGATTGGAGACTGGGGAAGTGACCTGGGAGTTGGGGGTGGGAAGCCCGGGGAGGAGGGGAGGCTGCTGGGGGCTGCCCTGTTACACTGAGTCTCTGTGTAAAGCTTGCAGCTGCTTTTTGAGTTCCTGTTCCATCCGGGTGTTTGGACAACTGAATGTCCATCAGTCAGTGAGTGTTTCTGGTCAAGTATGTCAAATACGAAGACGCAAAAACTAGACAAAAAGTGGCTCAGGCAGAGTATGTCTAGTGGTTGGCTGGCCACAGCACACAGAACCTGGGACTGTCCTCACCCGGCAGCTCAGTGATGTTGCTGAGATTCCTTTCCATTTCTCCTCTTTGTCTACCCACGGGGCAGATCCGCGCCAAGCTCGTCCTATTTCCTGGTGGTAGTGTGGCAGCTAGCAGATGCTCTCTTGCACGCATGTCCTTGCAGAGAGTTAGTGATGGTCACTTCTAGAAGTTCTCAGAAAAAGAGCAAGGCAGCTCCTTCTTGGAAGCTGCAGATGTGTCTCCTCCAGTCTGGTGTGCCCATATCCTTTCATCCTGACTTGAGCCAGTCCCTGTACCAGTGGCAGAGGTCACATCGCTCAAGGCAGGGTGAACTGTTATCCCACCCTCAGGACAAAAGGAGACTTTTGCCACTTTCAAAGTACAGCAGTCCTGGGGAGAAGGCAGGAGAGGTACCCAAAGAAGGCAAGGTGGGTGTTAGGAGGACAATTTCAATACCAAATATAGTAGCTCTGGCCCTGATTAGAAATGAGACCTTAGCTTGACAAGCACACTTCCTGCTCTATGCTGAAAGGCTCATGTTAACTCCTGTCCGCTAAGACAGTTTTTGATGGTTTGTTTTTCTTTCCCTCACAGTAGATGAGGTGATCACCCAGGTCTCATCCACATGGATGAGGGGCTGGTGTGAGAACTCTCTTCCTCTGACTAATTCCTCTTGGACATGGCTCCAAAGGGTTAAGTGCATGAGATTCTTCTTGATATATTTGACAGTAACTCTTTATGCCATTCTACTTTCCAAAGAGAATTTTTAGCAGATTTATTGCAGCTGGGATATATGTTTAGATACATCCAATTTCGTTTCTTAACTAACCCAGCAGACTAGCAGTGGCTGCGACGCCATAGCCATGGGCCCGCCGGACTGAGCTGTGCTCAGATTTTCTCCACGAAGTCACCTGTGAAGGAGAGTTTGCTCTGAGGACTGTGTCCACGTGCCCCTCTGGACAGCTGTGTTTCCCCATCCGTTCTCTTTCATCGAAAAAGCTGTATCAGAATGTAGATGAGATGGTCTTTTTATTTTGGAATGAAGAATCTTCTTTCTTACATCCTTGTCAGTTTTTGACAGTATATAGGATTTCTCACCTCAGGTGTGATCCTCATACTACTACCACCACCAAGCATCCTGTGATCCTCCATCAGAGGCCACTGTGCTCTTTTGTCCCCACCCACTTTGTCCTCACCCTTCCCCTCCTTCTTTCAAGGGTTAGGTTTGAGTTTGGTTTATCTCTGATCCACTTGTATGTGGCACCACACAGTATTTACCTTTCTCCCTGATTTAATTCGCTTAGCATTTTTATAGGCATGAACTAATGGATCTAAATTATAAAAAAGAGAAAAGTCAGTCTCAAGTTCAATGATGGTATTGGGCCAGAGTTGGGCTAGAGTATGCTACGCTACTCAAGAGTATGCTACACTCCCACCGTCCTACGTGGGACCCCAGCTTTTTGCTCTCACATGTGTGAGCTGACAGCAGAGGGGTCATTCTTAATTGTGTCCACCCAGGGACCCAGCGGTCAGTCCCCAGGTGGAGGCAGCGCAGCCAGCACCACCGGTCACAGACTTGACCTGATTGAGTGCTGAAGTCGTGAGAGGACAGGCCCTGTTTGGCCTCATTATTCTTGTTAAATATACGTGAACTATATGTAACCCCAATATGCACATTATATTTATACAAGTACCCCAAGCATTAGCATCTGAAGCATTTAGCGTATCCAATTCAACTGCGCTAAGTACATTCCCACTGTTGTGCTACCATCCCCACTGTCAAGAACTTTTCCATTATTCCAAGCTGAAAGAATGTGTTTTGGTTGTTGAGGTGCCTGTTTTCTTTTGACCCTGTAAGCAAGTGAAGAGTGCGAAGTGCTATGGCGGCACCGCAAATTGTGTGCACTGTGTGCGTGGGAGGCTGGCATGTGCTCAGGCTGCATCTAGTTTTTTGGGAAGTAAAAATTCTTGGAAGATGACTCCTTGTTTATCCCGACTTTATAAAGCAGGATTTTAGTAATCCCTTTCCAGTTCCATCTTTCATTGTCATTATTATTATTATTTTTGCTCAAAACGCATCTTCTACTGTAACAAGGTGTTCCTGATGCTCAGAATTTACTAAGACTATTCCCTCCACCTCCCCCCCAGTTTCTGCCTGGTATCCTCCATGATCTCTTCCAAAACATTCTACTGAGTGCATACTCTGTACCACATACTGGCATTCATGCGGGCAAGGCTTCACCTTGCCTCATGCTTTGGGTCCTAGTGGCAGAGAAAGTCATTTGTCATTTCCATAATGATTCAGATACCAGCTCTGGTATCACCCCCTCCCCTCTCTGTGCTCTGTTCTCCCCATTGCCATTGTTGCAGGCTTTTTTTAACCATTTGTCTTGAACAACAGAGGGCTTCAGGGTCCTCACCTCCCCCCCTCCCACCAGCTGTCAAAAATCCATGTGTAACTTTTGATTCCCTTCAAAACTGAACTGCTGCTAAAGGTTACTGTTGACTGGAAGCCTGACTGATAACAATCAACTGTCAATGAAAACTTTGTTGAAGTGTTCTCTACTATATTCTTACAATAAAGTAAACAAGAGAAGAGAAAATGGTGTTAAGAAAGCCATGAGGAAGAGAGAATGCTGTAGTATATACTGGTCTGTGTTGACTAATAGACTGATTGTATATTACCTTTTTACAAGAAAATTCTCATCTAAGAGGGCATGCTTACTTCATGCCCCTGTCGTCCAAGAGTCAGATGTATGGATTTTTCCCTTCAGAAGCCACCCCCTGACTCCCCAGCCCTCCTCCGCCCCTACCCCCACCCCCACCCATGCCCTATCACATTGGATCATACACCTTGTCTCCTCAGTTTAGTAGGAAATGGTTTGAAATTTGGGCTCTTCCTTTTCCATCTCCGTGTTCCAGGTACCTGGCGAACAACCTGGCCAGGGTTGGAAGAAACTTTAACAGGGTAATCAAATCGCAGACACTAGGTAAGGTCTGGGCCCGGTCACCTCTGTAAATGATGGGGAAGTTTAGTTAATAGTTACAATATTAGAGAAAATGCTGCAGGCACTTTTAAAGTTTTCCTTATGATGGGTCTCTCTTATTAATTAGAGGTGTGTAGGAACCTATGCACATTTACTTCTTCCTCTAGAAATCAGTTCCCTTTCTTATTAAGTTGGGTATGATGTGTTATAAATCTCCCAATGCTTATTCTGCTCATTTCATATATAATAATGAGGATGAGCCTATGACTGTAATGGGAAAATCATTTATTCAGCTGTGGGAAAAACATCAGGACTGAGACCCCTTGCTGACTTTGCACACTGTTTTTAAAAAAGATTTATATTGGTTTCCTAATTAAGTAGCTAAGTGCATTAGATAAAGAGTGTGTCATTGCAAAGGTTAGAAGTGACTACTTGTGTTTCTCCATTTAGCATCTTATAGGTAAGGGCAGTGAGTTGTCACCCTTTCCTATTATCTCCTTCCTTCACACATCCTACCATTTTCAACTTTTTGGCTTCCATCAAAAATTAATCAAAGAGTTTAGAGAGTTTTCAGGATTCCCAGGAACTAAAGAACTAATTCTGATTTAAGATGTTACATTTAGGTTTTTCTCTTTTACACTGTGTGTATTTAAATTTTAACACACTGGTGTATTAACATTTTAAAGTGTGGGTGATAGTTTCATTAGCTAAGAGAGAATGTATGCTGAAAACAGTCCCCTCAAATTTGATGACTGCATCTACATTATTTACTAACTACTAGAAATGAAGAAAAAGGTAAGATCTCAAGTCATTATTTTAGCTGCAGGAAATGATTTGAACTATTCCTGGAAGTGAAATAAACCTTTTCAATCAACTTTGTTTGTATCCTACCTGACTCCTGTTAATGATGGCAAAAACCAAAACATGGCAATATTAATTTTATAATCTATTACTACTGTGGTTTTTGAATAGGACAGCAAACAAAATTTTTAATTCTGAGGGAAGGTATTTGTATGTGTAAGTGTGCATGTGTATGTGTGTATATGATTATGTGAAGATGACATTTATGTTATTTCATAAGGCTATTGAAACTATCTTCCTACAAAGAAAGCAGGTGACAGTATTTTCTTCTGTGTCTATTACAGGCATCAAAAATGTAACAATGATTTATTGTGTCTTCCTTCATTCTGCATATAAACACTGACATTTCTTTATTTTTCTTTTAATTGATTACATATATATAATATATATATATATATAAAGCATCATTGTATACCCCAAGGTTCTCCCACCACCCTATCACCTGTGAATCGTCATTTTAATCTTTTGCACTCATGCCTTCCCTGATTTTACCCTCCAAGACCACTTTCATATGTATGATTTAAATATGTCAACACCTGTCATTTTGTTTAGCAGAAACCTCGCCATGCAGGAGAGAAGGGCTGCATTATTCTGCAAGAAGTGGTTGCATGAACCTCAGTGGATCTGGCATCTCTTGTCTCAGAGGGCTTCTCAGGGAGCTGTGGAGGGCGTTTCCCTATCGCACTGTGCTCAGACTCCTAGCCCCAGGCTGGGGCCTCCAGTCTCTGGGGGGTGGGTGGGAGGGCCCCCACACCACCATTTCGATGACAAAAGCCTCACAGGCCTTCAGAAGGTTATGCTGCCCTTCTGTTCAGCATCTTTCTGTGTGGACCGTACCTATGGGGTCCAATCCAATCTGGTTCAGTTCTCCTGCTCCACCCACTGTGATGAGAGGGAGGCGCGGGGGTGGGTGGGGAGGCGCGGGGGTGGCTGGGATGGGGGTTGGGGGGGTGGCGGCGCTATCAATATGGTGTGAAATAGATAAGAGGAAGCAGAATCTAGGGTAAAAATTCATTTTTCTTGTTGCCATATTTCTTTGCTTATTATAATTTCTTTGCACCCTGGAGCTCTTGTCAGCCACCCATTTTGTGAATGGAGACATTTCTGCTTTGAAGTCATAATTTATCCCGCAAGAGCTGCTAAAAGAAGCACTTTTAAACCCAGATCTGCGCGTAGGCTGGGAATTGTAAGTCACCTCCAAGCATTTGGGTAAATTGCAAAGAGTAGAGTCTTTTTACCTCAGGGAGTCAATTTTAACTTATTGCCTTTTTCTTGGAAGATAGTTTTCTCAAACATTTTCTCCCCATTGCTTCCATCGAGAATCCTGACTTAGTTTGTACAAATGAGCCATTTGTGATTTATTTATGATTTATTTATGATGCTTAGTTTGCACTAAGTTAACTTGTGGTAATGGTAAGTTAACTTACCATTCACCCTCTAGCTAAATAAGAGTTTTAAAAATTAGCCCTTGGAAACCCTAGGGAAGTACTATATTTTTCCAACCTGCTCAAGACAATTACTATTATTTACCAACCATCTCCTTCCTAAGCCTCAGAGAGAGGGTATGGCAGAGAGAGGCTGGAATGGGGACCCTGTATTCCACAAATATTCAAATCATACCACATATCACATATCCTCTCTGTGACTGGGATGAGTTACTTAACCTCTCTGTGCCTCAGTTCCCCCATCTCTGCATGGAAATAATGCTCATACCTTTCTGGCCGGGTTGTTGCCAGTAGAGAATGAGTTAAGATATGCAAAGATGGAAGGTGGCTTGACTGTAGAAAGTCCCTTTTCTTCTTCCTGAATTGTTCTTAAATATGTGAAATTTGAATACTTGGAGAGGAGAGGTGTACAGATGTATCAGGGAGATATATGTTGGTAAAAGCAGGTAGCTTTCATCTTTAAACTTTGATTGGTAATTCACATGTATTTGAAGCAGATCAGATTTACTAAAAAGGTATCTTTAGGGTAACTGAAAGTGTTACCATTGACTGCATCATCTCTTTAAAACTTCTGGGTGCTGTGATCATGCTGTTTGAATCCCATGTTATAAACATGGAAGAACAATGTCTTCATGGTGTGTGTTTGCATCATATGGCCCATCTCTGACTGAAGAGGCAAGTCTGCCTCTCTGGCGGTCGCTGACCTACCCTGCACCTCTACTCCACCATCCCACATACTCTCAGGAGTATCATGTAGTCACTTCTGCAGGTGCTGCAGAAAAGGAAAATAATTAAAACATACCTCCATGCATGTTATTGCTTTCCTCTATGTTGAGTTTTCAGGGTAACTATCTTGCTGAATTTGTCTGTTGCTGACAAAGCTACTCAGGGATTAACCATACATCATTTGATAGGCAGTCAAATTTCTTTAGAAGGATTTTTTGGGAACCCCCTAACTAGTCCCATGGTTGACTCCCTAGAAAGTTACAAGGCAGCAGATGAACTGTGTAGCTGATTTTTATTTACTACATGGCCACACACACACACACACACACACACACACACACACACACATACACACTATCCTTGTTCCTCATTTTGCCACATTTTGGGGGGAGTTAGCAGAGAAAGTTGGGGCTAAATTGCTGCTGAATTGGGGTCCTGATTGCTTTACCTTCCCAGGAGTTCCAATGTCTCACAGTATTTCTAATCTTTATTCTCATGCCCAGTCTGTTGCTGGGAAATCCAGAGCAAATCCCAGAAATTCGACCAGCCTTGGGATAAAATAGATGAACCACTTGACAGTTTCAACTTAGTGAGACTCAAAAACAATTGTTGGGGAGCCCCCAGTGGGAAGGTAACTTAATTTGGATTTCAGGGTAACTGGGTATGGAGAAGCTCAAGGTTCTGTTTCCAGCACTGTTGTCTTTCTTCTAGCCCCACAAACAAGGTTCGCTGGGTCTTCCTGCATCTTGCTTGCAGCCCACACACACCACTCCCTTCCAACATGTATCATACTGTCACCTTCAATTGATTCTGGGAGGGGACCTCGACAGGACATGTTTTCTCTGTCACTGTGTCCTCAGTATCTGACCTAAAATCAGTGCTCACTAAGCCATGACAGGTTGAGGGCTATTCTCTGTGAGCGTGCTTCCTGGGCCCACCTCAGTGTACCCCTAAGCACCAGTGGTGCTGGTAGTGGTGTCTGGAATGTCCACATAACTGCTCAGGCAGGGAGGTGTTCTGTCAACCAAGAGCTCAGCAAGAACTTATCAGATTTGCACCATGTGCTTAATTTATCCTCAGTGCAAAAAATGAGCTCTGAATTCAAAAGCTTGATAGTCTCCTTGCTTAGAGGGCCTCAAAATCTACTTGGTGAGGTGGCTTTGGCATGCACATCATGAGTAAATGCAAAGAAAAGGAATGGAGACTAGTTCTTTTCTTTTTTTTAGAGACTAGGTCTCGCTATGCTGCCTGGGGTACCCTGGATTCAAGCGATCCCCAGCCTCAGCCTCCCAGGTAGCTGGGATTACAGGTGCACACCACCACACCCAGTCTGGAGACTGGCTCTAAGGGAGGTCAAGTTTCAGAGAATGGAGAGTTAACGGCTTGAGAAAGGACAGAAAGGGCTAGTCAGGGAGCTACCCACTCCTGAGACCTGATCCTTACTCCACACAACTGAGCTCTGATTCAGCAGAATAAGATCAGAAGCCTCAGCAGTCTGCACTTGTGGAATGATCTAAGGAGTTCCATGGAACACATATTGGCCCATGAACCAAGGAAGGGTGGTAATGGGCCCAAATGGACGAAGTGGTAAGAGACTCTGAGGAAAAATTTACTCTGAGTAAAAATCTCAGAAGATGGGCAGCCAGAGAAGGGTGTATGTGTGTTTATGTGTATGTGTGCAAGAAATAGAAGCAGAGTGTACCCAGTAGCCTCCATGATGCTGTTCTTTGATGAAACTTAAACCTGTCCAAACACTTGTTATCTTTGCCATCCATTGGGGGCTCACCTTAATTGAATGTGTGAGAGATAGGCATGCTAGGCATAGAAATGATGCAATTTCCAGAAACCTAGGTAGTGAGCATAGTTAAGCTCGACTAATTCAAGGACATGCTAAGAACAGTCACTTGAATTTATGCGTCGCTATCAGCTGGGCCCAGAGTAGCTCATTTTAAACTACAATTAGCAGCAAATTACAGTCAGACTGACTTTCAAAAGAGCTGGTTACATTCTGCTAGCAAACAATTTAAGGGATCAGATTGGTGCTGCTGCTAAATCAAACTGGCTCATCTGGCTTCTGAGACACGGGCACTGCATCGTCTACAAGCTGGCATCTCCGTGGGCACAAAGCCTAGCCCTAGCACTGGGGTTCCAGTCAGTGCTCATGGAATAGTGCCAGATCTGCTTGGGACCATGCAGAGAACTCACAGGAAAGCTCAGGATGCTGGAAAGGCTGAGTTCCCTGGTCTGGCTTCTCCCATCATGCAATGGCCACCCTCTGAGCTCATAAAGAGGGACACAGAGATGAGGAAGCAGAGGGGAACTCTACTCTGTCGACTGTTCTTTCCATCAGCACACATGAGGGGCACTAGTGTGCTGGGCTGTCTTATGCCCTTCGAGCGGCCTTTCAGCTGATGGACCCTGCTGGTGTTATCTGGGGTGCACACAGCCCAGTGGAGTGAACATCCCCATAGTTAGAATTTGAGGAAACTGTAAAAGTATTTCATTTCTTCCATCACAGCTACAGGGCAAGGGAGAGAGCACCCTCACAATGCTTCCTTCTCCAGAAAGCTCCGTGTTTTTCACTTGCCTGCAGCTTTATAATAAGAGCACAACCACCTGAGACGGAAGTGAAGGGGAGAGCTCTGGTACTGAAGGGAACACATTTTCGGCCTCCTACACTCTTTCCTCTTTTTTTAACCTGCCAGTGACAAATCTTTGGTGTCGTTGGATGTGGGACTGGCTGTATGGCGCTAGGCGTGTATGACGCAAGCATTGACTGCCTTCAGGTTAAGTGCAGCACAGCTGCCCAGATGCAAACACCCAGACAGCCTGGACTTAGGCCAACACATTCTCCCACTGCTGCAAATCCCAATGGAAGGTGCCAAAGGCAATCCCAGCTCCTGTGAGGTCAGGCAACCTTCAGCCCTCCCCAGGACGCACAGGGGAGAGTGTTGTTGAGCTGAACTGAATTGGAAGCAAAAGCCCACACCCTTTTAAACAACGTCAAAAATGTTGCTGGCTTGGAGCATCTCCTTCGCGCCCAATGGGTGGGTCACTGGCTGTTCTCCAGACCACCCAGTCTGACTACCACCCAGGTATCTTCCAGTCTCCAGCTCAGAATAACGGAGAGACACCCACCCTGGAAGATCATTCATCTCCTTTCTTTCTTTCTTTTTTTTTTTTGAGACTAGGTCTCGCTATTTTTGCCAGTGGAATCGTAGGCTCTCGTTGCCCGGGGTACCAGAGACTCAAGCAATTCCCAGCCTCAGCTTCCCAGGTAGCTGGGATTACAGGTGCACGCCACCATGCCCAGCTATTTTTTTGGAACTAGGTCTCGCTATGGGCCCCAGGCGGGACTTGAACCGCAATCCCTAGCCCCGGCCACTTCACAGGCTGAAGCTTACAGGCACGAGCCATCTCCTTTCTTTGAGCACTCTCCAGCCAGCCCTCACCACTGAGGAGTTAGGGGTCGGTAGGTTAGCTAGGGATGCTTTCTGAAAAGCCTACTGTTTTGCAACCGCCCCAGCCTGATTAAGTTGATCATCAGTTCTGGCAGCTTACAGAAGAAGGTTGGGGCCCTTGGCATCATCGTCAGAGGCTTTTTAATAGCGAACAGGGGAATACAGCCACTTGAGTCCTGCTGTATCCCCTCCCCCCAAAATGATGCTACCACTTTATCCCCACCCTCCTAGGGCCAGATGTGCCCACTTACAGATGTCCACACCCATTGGGCCAGGTGTGTACCATCTTGGGGAAGGCAAAAGTAACCCAGGTGCCAGTTGTTGAGGCTAATGGCGGAAGGGTTAAAAGGTCTGATAACGCACTCACCCCCACACCCGTATTATTTTCTGAGTGAGAAAGGGACGTCCATCTTGGACCATGAGTTTCCATGTCAGATGCAGAGGGTAGAAGACGGGGGTGGGGGGTGTGGGGGGTGTTGTATTTATTTTTTAGAAGTTTTAAAAATTAATTAAAATTTTAAAAAAATTCGTATTTCCTAACATCACTGTTCATTGTTGTACAGCAATTGGTTTCTCCCTTGGGGTGTAATTCCTGTACTTCCCTCCCATATCACCCACGAGCCATGGCTGTACCCTTGTTTTGACCCTTCTCCCTCCCCGTCCCCTGCTGGATGCCTCAGCTCGGTGGTCAGCTGGCGTGGTTTTGCTTTTCTTGACCTTTCGTTTGGTCTCTCCCTATTCAGTGTGTGGTCTGTGTCCTTCTAAGCCGGGTCCCCGGAAATCCGGTGAGACTGGGTGGACATACTCTATGGACTGTCCCCAGATTGCTCTTTCAGCCCACCCCGCCAGTGTGCATCACAGTGAGCTCTTTGATCTCCTGGTCTCCTCATTCCACCAGTGTCGGCTGCATGAGGAAAGGAACCCTAGGGGATGAGGTGACAGATTGCCGAGGTGGGAGGGGAGGCAAGGCTCACCCTGACCCGGTGATTCGATGTTGCTCAACATTTCGGAGTACCTCTGTACTGAGGCTGATGTTCCTGGGGACATACAGTCTATGCTTTGGTAGAATTCCAGAAATCCCAATACTGTGGCCTTTTCAAGGAACCTGGGGCTGGGAGCAAGCCTGGGAGCGGGGCTGTGCATGTGATGGGAAGGTGCCTGAATACCCCTGTATGCCCCTCTCTACCCCTTCACCCCTCTTTTCTTGGCCTGACAGGAACCAGAGAGAAGCAGCATTTCTAGGTCCTCTGCGTGCGCTTATTGCATGCTGCCACCCCCACCCCCTTGAGTGGCTTCACACTGGGTGAATTCTGTGTCTCCCTGCCTCCCTGCACTGGAGGCTTGAGGAACTCTGGGGTGCCCTCCGGGGTGTCTTCTCCACCTTGTGCAGCTCCATGAACAGTTGCCACAGCTGCCACGCTGCTGGGGTCTGGCTGCAGTTGTTCGCTTGCTCCTTTTCCCTCCCTCAGGAAGCCGTCAGTGCAGTTTTTCATGGAACCTTCACAAGTAAATCAGCCAGGTCCTAGTTTCACAGGTGACGGTGATGTGGCCCAGAAAACAGTGAATTGTGCACACAGCCACATGTCTTCCCTCTCTTGACCACTCCCCTCCTTTTTCTTGTCTGTTCTCAAATATGGATGGTGCTTGTGTGTGAGAAAGTGCATGTGCATCTTTGTATGTGAGTGTATGGAGTGGAAGGGGGGTAGAAAGAGAGACTGAGAGTGAGAAAGGCGAGGAGAGAGATAATTGGGTATTTATTGAGCTCCTCTATGGGCCAGAGCTTTTTCTATTATCCTACTGGAGGCTCACACTGCTTGAGTGAGCTGATGTTATATTCCACATGTACTGCAGGAGGAAAGGGAGGCCAGAGAGGTTAAGAAACTGGCTGGTGATTGCTGGGGTCAGCACCCACTCTTGGCTTAGGCCATGGTTGTTCCATTATAACTGTTCTCTGGAGCTCTGTGCGGAACACCACTGAGATCTCTAGAGAAAGGAAGCTTCCTTGGAGGACGTAGACCTGGCAGTGCCAACCCATGACCTCAGCGCCGTCACCTGAGCCCTGACCCTGGTGCCTGGGGAGCGACTGTACAGGTTCTTGAAAGGCGTGGCTGTCCCCCAGAGGGGGGTCTGTGGCTCCTCAGGCACTGCCCCACTTCTTTCCACTTTGACGATATTTTCTCCCTTTGAAGTGACATGGGGAGGAAAGAGGCTGGTGCAGAGGTGTTGGGTGTGACAGTAGAGCCTTAGGGCGTGTGTGTGCTGCAGAGATACTCCAAGGGATGAGGAGAGAGGGAGGGCGGGCATCTTCTCTTGAGAAAGATGACACTCTTCAGTGACCCGGCTGTTGGCCAGACTCTAAGGGGCAAACATGGGTTCCCACGCCCTTGGTGGAGAAGGTGAGCCCAGGGGAAGGCTCATTCACTTTTTTACTTTAAATGTCCAGGGACTTTTTGCAGCCCAATGAATGCAGGTGAAGGCAAGGAGCCAGAAGGGAATTGTTGGTTCTTGACCCAATGCAGCCAGTTGGTGCAGGCTGTTTGCTCCCCTTGGTTCTCTCTCCCTGAGAAGCAGAGGCTTGCAGGCTGCTTGCTGTCCCAGCTGGGGAGGGTTTCTGTGCAACAAATGTTCTCAAACCAGGGGCTTCTAGGAGGGACGTGTCTGAAGAGGAAAGTCCACAGCCCTGTTGGGACGTGACCTCTTCTTTTTCTTTGCTCTGTGTCTTCATTCACTACACTTGTCGTTTAAGACTTGGGGACTGTAATTAATCCCACTTTTTCTTGATCACCAGGGATTTGACTGGAGCTCATTAAGATGGCAAGTTGCCCAAACTTTTCCTTTTTTTAATTTTTCCTTCTTTCCAAAGAAGGTTTACAGACTGGTAGAGCTATGTCACTGCACATAATCTGAAGAAGTGTCTGTTCACACATGGATATTTTTTCTTTCCAGAAGAGTATACAGAACACCTTTTAAGAGTTAAAGGAAGTACATTGTAATTTTCTTATTGTTTTTCACAGGAAAACAAAACCCCCCAAAGAGCAGAAAATGACAGCAAAAGAACACTGGGCATTGATGTTGCTCCAGGTTTCCCGTGCTTTTAATGATGACTGATGTTTGTAGCTTCTTTCCTCATGAGCCTCCTTAGAAAAATGGATGCTGGGATATGGGGGAAGGTCAGTCCACTTGCGTGCCTTTGATTTGCAGGATTATCACGGGATGGAAACCTATAAAAGTGTGCTCTTCCGGTGTTCACAACAGGCTTTTTAATTTCTTTGATAATTCCTCCACTGTGTTGTGTTTCTGTGCAGCTGGGATTGGCCTACTTTGTTCCTTCATTAGAGAGTTTGCAGAGGTAATAATAACAAGATCAGGAGGCTCTGATGTTCAAACTCCTTCCTGGATCTCAGCAGGGCTTCTAGCTTCAAGTCCCTAGGCCAGTTTCATGAATTTTATTTATATATTCATTTATTTATATGATGCCTGCTGATGTGACATGGCTTCAAAAATTAAAACGTGAATTCATCAGAAGAGCCCATCATGGAGCGAGATGAAAATCTGAACCTCTGAACTTTCACACACCACCTGCCACAGGAATAACAAGATCATGACTGAGTTCCACAAAGGCAGCTCTCCATCCCCCAACCACGACCATGGGTGAAAAGGCAGACCTGAGAATGCTGCAGCTCAAAACATCACTCACAACATCCCTAACCAAAACAAAAGCAATGTGCCAAACAGCCAAACAAACAGAGGCAAAATCAGCCTCTAGCAAACCCTGGTGAGTTGCCAAATTTGGTTTCTGGCTGCTTGCCCTGTGGGAATTACGTAATTCCCAGACAAGGTCCTCCATGGTGGATTGCAGGCTTGCATCTTCTACTCCCAAGAGCTGACAGAAAAATAGGTGAGAATTTCACTTCCACAGAGGCTGCTGATTTTTATTAGGTCATTTTGTTGTTAGTGGAGTTGGGCTAGTGCGTTAGGAAATGCCATGTTAATGAGATAATAAAAAAAAGATCCACTCTCCTCTCTCCCCCAAAGTAACTCAATTTCCCTCCATTTTATATTTTAAAAGTAACCTATGCCCCAGTCAAATAATTTATTATTTATCCAAATAAATGTGGATCTCCAAAGCAGGAAGACTTGCTACCTCATAGCAAGCTCAGGCTAAAGAACTATGCTGCTGTGCTGAGGCTTAGGCAAAAGAGAGCAGAAGTAGGAGGGAGTTGAGGCAGGTGCCTGCTGTGGGAGACACATTCATGATGAAACCGCTGCGCATCAGACCCATTACAGATCTCCTCTAGTTCCACATCCTCAACAGCCCTAGCAAGTATTTTTCTCATTTCCCGGGAGAGAAAATTGGGTCTCAGAGAGTAAAGCAGCTTGTTGAATCACATTGGCCTCGACCTGTGTGAGTAAATGCCTAATCCATATTCTCAGGCCAGGGAGCTTTGCTTCTTCAAGTTGGAGAAAGTCAGGTGAAAGCAGCGGTGTCTTCATTAGCTCCATGACAGCCTATACGACTGAGCTTGTGGGAGTTCTCTCCCAAAGGTTCAGGTAGGCTTTTCTCAATCTACTAAGGGTAGGCCTCTTGTCACCTTGCTGCGGGTAGGAGGGATTACTTAAGGCCTTGCAACCTGGGAGATCTATTAGCATTACTTCAAGAATGAAGCTTTTTTTGAATTGAGGCAGTGAGGGCCTGGAGGCTGAAGAGAACTTTTAGTGCTCGCCTAAGTCCTTTGCCCTGCCCTAATGGAAGAAGAGAAGATACTCATGCTCTAAGCTTTTGCTTTTCCTAGTTTTTCCTAGTTGCAGAAGGAACCGTTGCTTCCCTTTTATGATCTAGGAGAATATAGTTTGGGGGCTCTCATTTAATTGTAGGTTTATCCATGAACTTGTCCTCTCTATGAAATTATCTCATCTATAGACTGAAGATGAAGTTACCCCCTTCTTGTCTTCCATGTGAAGTCTCCCCCTTCTCTTTCCTTGATGCCTAAAGTCCCTCAAAGCAGTGAACTATCTCTATTCTATTCTATTATTCTTTAGAATTTACAGCCATGTAAATTCTTGATCCGTTTGCTATTAAATTGATTTTTCCGTTGCTACCATCTTGGTACAGGGAAAACCTGGGTGGAGTGGGGTGGGGGGAAGGAGGAAGGTATCATTCAGTTTGTGAGTCCTCAAGTGTATGCTTAAGAACTCAAGACAAGACCCAAAGGCAGATTTGCATCAGAAGTGAGAAAAGGGAGAGTAAAGAGAGAAAAGAAATGTACTGATTAGCACGTGGAGGGATGCCCTCTGACTTACCAGCTGATAGTGTCAGCTGAGCAGAGACCACCAGGGTGCAAAAAAACAAACAAAAACAAAGGGAGACACTCTCTCTGTTCACTGTTTTAAAAATCAACCTGGTAGCTCCACTCCTTATCCCCCCTAGTTCTAGGCACCCCCAGTTTAGGAAGTCATGGGGCAGAGTTTGAAAAGTGACACCCCTTTCCCATTGATTTGGCTCTGAGCACCACCCGTGGGCTTGAAGTTTGTTCTCTACTGTTCCTTTTACAGTCAGATGCTCTTTTATTCCTTGTCTAGTCTAAAGGAACCCATAGGATCAGGGGAGATTTCCTTTGTAATTCAGTTCTGTTATGAGTAGCTGAGTTGTGTTGGTAGCACTCAGAAAGTACTCTGAACCACGAGCTTGTTTCCACAGAGGTAACCATTTATTCATGTGTGGTGCTACCACAAAAGAATGACTTGGTGCTCTGAGAAAACCATCTCCTCTGGTGGTGAGTGAAGGAAGGTGATAGGAAAGAAAGGAAGGTGAGATCATGAGTGGCTTAGGGAGGGTTTCTCCATTCTCAGGTCTGGGAAGTCATCCGCAGCTGAAGAAGTCAGTCACAGGATTATGGATACCTTTCTGCAATAGTGGCTCTCTTTGATATCAGTTTTAAATGACTTACGGAGGACATCATTGGCATTTTCAGAGAAGAAATATTTTGTTAAGCATCAAGCAACCTATCACAGTGACCTTGAGGATTGTAGTACAATGGCTTCTAAGCCAGGGTTCAGGTCACTCTTTGTGGGTTCCATTCTTACTAGAGTTCTTTGTCAAATGAACCATAAATCAGAGGTCAGCAACCACAAGTGACCAGCGAGTTTCTTTCTGAGAGGGGCAGTCTTCTGGAACATTTTCATTTCACAGAAAGTTTTGTTGGATAGCACTAGAGATGGAACATTCCAGTTGTTAATGGGGTCTCCCCCCTTTAGCCTGCAGTTAGTTCTAGGTATGGAGAATCCAGCTCATTCAGCTTGTTAAATCAGAAATGCTTTTTATACTCTGAACTTGGAATAGGAGGAATTTTTCCTAAGCAAAGTACACAGTTTATTCTACTCCTGGGAGGTGGACTTTACTGGTTGGTTAGCTTGGGAAGAATAATTGTGAACAAACTACTTACTTATTGGGAACATAAATGGACAAAGATAGTAGCTGGGGCCTCAGAAAACTCAACCAGGGCTTCAAGTTGTTGATGAGGTTAGGGTGACCCAGCAGGTAAACCCCTTTAAACCAACAGGTGGAAACCATGGGGAAGAATCTAAGATAAGTAGTAGAGTGGTGAGATGATGGATATTAGTTACCTTGATACCAGCAGGAGTAACCTCTTATGCATGTCACTAACCTTCCTCTTACAAGTTATCCAGAAAAATAAGACAACCAGAATCTGAGAGAAGCTGTTCCCAGATTTAACAAGTGAAGAAGGTAGATCAGAGTGGCCCTGGGGGCTGAATCCTAGTGAGTGCTAGGCAGTGGGTAGGGGGTGGAGGTTTAGGGTGATGCCCAGATCCCCTGTTAGGGCAGAGAAATCATTCTTCCAGCTATGAGTAGGTTACCAACTTGGTGACCTGTTTTGCTCTGGGAATCTCCATCCACTCCCACCCCTCCAGGTGTGATCTTGAGGTTATTTCCCATATGATTCCAGCGTGCTAATCTCTACCTCAGAGCCTTATTCCTGGAGTACCAACTTAATTGAATGCTATTTTTCATCTCAGAAAACTTTTTCCTGCCCATACTTGTGAGGGAGTTGCCTTTAATTTTATCCTGTTTTCAATGAGACCTCTGAATCAGTAAGCCTGGTCCAGGTCTAGGATCCCATTACTAGGGAGTAAATCTGTCCAGTTCTGAGGTTTGCTCTTGGTAGGACCCCTGCTCACCGACAGAAACCACATTCTCTAAGCTCTAAAAGTCAGCTTAGTAAAGATAGTGCAGCCTCTACATTAAATCTATGTTTAAATTGATCATAACACAAATGGGGGGGGGCTACTCATTGGTGATTCTCTCAAAACCCCAACCTCATCAAGTGCAACTTATACCCTTTTTGTGTGGAAAAGTCAAGAATATGAACTGTTAAAGAAAATGTTTTAGGGGTGTGTGTGTGTGTGTGTGTCTGTCTATAGGGGTGGATGTGTTTGGCAAGATTATGTGTGTGAACTCTATGTGTATGGTAAGGGTGGTGTGTGCATATGTGTGTGCGGTGTATGTTTGTATGGGAATTTAGCAAGCTAGGCCTCTTCTTACTATGACGGCTGTGTTTACTCTAAAGTAGGCCAATAAACTAGGCATGTTGATAGGATGGCTTTAATTCTCAAGGTTATCAAAATCATTGATATATTCTATGTCTAAAAACATTCTTTTAAAATTACTTTCTCATTCCATAATGAACAAGTGAATTCATTCCCTTCGCCTAAAAAATAATTAACACATTACTAAAAAAGCTGGAATCCCTTTGTCTGTTAGACCATTCTCCTCCCCAGAACACTCTTACCTTCTAGACCTTTTCTAAATTGGCGCTATCTACTTAAAGTTCTGCATTTTCTTTGACCTGAAAGTCCCAGTTTTTAAGAGTTCCACCTGAGAAAACCTCTTGAATGTGCCTGCGAATGAATGAGCAAGATTATTTATTGCGTTACTGTTTATAATGGCAGCGAAGGTAAACAGCTTAATAGGGGTCTAAATAAATCCTAGTGTAGTTTTACAATGACTGTCTGCAATGGTAGAAACAAGGAAGTAGAGCTATCATTTGTAATGTCAAAATATTTTCGGGGATATTGTTGAGTGAAAAAAGGGAGTTGCAGAATGATAAATGTGTTTGCTTTTGGTTTATCAGGGCTATTTAGGAAAATGGAAGCCTAATTGAAGTGACCTGGGCTAGGGAGTGAGCAGCAGCAATCTGGAGTGACTAATCTCTCTCTTCTCAGCCTCCCTGAGCAATTTCTTCCCATTTCCCCTTTCATTTCTGTCTCCCCTTCACTCCACATTCTTCCTCTCTTAATTGAGTCTTTTCATGGGTTAAAATTGGGAACCAAATCTACATATTATGAAAGGTCTTTGTTTACTCTCATTAACAACCACTTAACTCATTGATTAGCAACTGGCCAATCCAAACTGGTAGTTAAAATGTCAAAATAAATGGTTTCATTGCCTAGGTCCTGGCTCACATGATCAAGTTGATGAATAATTAATTGAAGAGCAATATGATCTGTGATATGGAAACCTGCCTGCTTTGCAGAGGTTTACTTACTGTAGACATTTCAAATAAACCAACTATTTATTTGACAGTGTCACAAAAGATATGTATAAGTCGAATAATAAAAGCCTTGTATCTTCGTTAAAAATGTGCAAGTCATGTTGTATTTTACACTATTAGAAAATGGAAATGATGTGAATTGAAGGATTGTAGTCCCATAGCTTCCTCTTGTGTGGGAGAGAGTAGTGGGTGGCTGGAGGAAGGGCACTTGCAAAATAGAACGTGCGCTTCTGTGGTTTTCTGTTTGTTTTATAGACATTAGAGAAGTTCTTTACTTTGGGAATGCTCCCCTCCCTTCCTGGAATGGCTAGATCCAAGTGTATGTGATTTTATGCGTAGATCTGTGTTTAGGGTATGAAGGTTATGACCTATACAGTAATGCATGGGGTTATGACAAGAGGGAGCAGCCCTGGGTGTCTCTGGACCGCTCCATGCATGGGTTGAAAATGACTCTGTTTTAGAAGGTCTAGAAATAAATCATTGGAGTCCATAAGTCACCAGATAAATACAGGACACTCAGCAAAATTTGAATGGAAGATAAGCAAGAAATACTTTTTAAGTATACTAACGCCCTAGATATTGCATGGAGCAAACTTATACTGGAAAGCTCATTCATTACTGATCAGAAATTCAAGTAAAATTGACCCCCTGTATTATTATTTGTTAAAGTTGCTAAGCCTTCCTGGATTGAGTGTTGGGATCCTTCCTGACAACGCCTTAGGAACTTGAGAAAATCTTAGCCTACACGCCTCTTTATCTCACTAACTCTGAAGTTATAAATTATGAGCTCTGTGCTTTGAATTCCAAGAGTTTGAATCGAATCGATTCAAGGACAAATGTTCTAACACATGTGTTGTTAGGTTCAGAAAAGAGAGAGTGTTGAAGATGAAGGGAGGAATGAAGGGACCATTCTAGTAGAGAAACAGGCTCTTTATTGGGGGAAAGAAGTCTGGGTGGGCATCTCACACAACCAAGAGCAAGAACCGGCAGAGCAGTGCACCTAGGCTGCCTGACTGTGTGTATGTATCTGGTCCCAGAGTGTGGGTTTGATCAAGGAGGATGGCTCTTGTTGGGATGGGGGAGTTTGGTTAGGTATGTGGTGCTCTCCTGGTTGGTGATCCGAATCCCACCTCAAACCCAATCTTAGACCAACCCCAAGCCCATGTTCCCCCTCCAGGATGTGATGGGAGTTGAGGGCCCCAGTATCTGACTGTATCAGAGGAAGCCCTTTCCATCATGTCCAGTTCAGGGCTAGGAAGCTTCAGATACCTGCCACAAACCCCAAAAGGTAGAACACGGGTCCCAAGCTCCAGAAAAAGACCTGGACCTGGCCTTCATAGTTTATAACAATCGAGATGAGGAACATAAAAAGGAGAGAGAGATGTGCTCACAGGCTTAAGTGCTAACTTCTGGCCTCTGTTTTAACACCAAGGAGAAATGAGGCCCCCACCTTTTACCCCAAACCTGCTGACTCTGTGGCTTCCCTCAGAGTGTTTTCAATGTGGTGAAATGGGTCAAAAAATGGGGCAAAAGACTTCCCAAAGGCCATCCAAATGGCCCTGCCCATCATGTAGAGTCAGAACACTGGAAATTCAGTTGTCTCAGGGTAGGCCACTCCTGTCCCCTGCACCATCTCCCCCATTCCTCAACCACAGCTTCCACAATGACGAGACCAGAGCTTTGCCCAAGCAGCCAAACATGATCCCCATGGGCCCAGGAAACAAGGACGGTGGGTGGCCAATCAGTCTCCTCCGAGATGTGTCTCTCCCTCCTCATCTTTCAGGGTCCACTGTCCCAAGCCACCACCAACCATAAAAATAGGCCCCATCACCAGGCCTAGAGCCATCCCTCCCTCTTGTCTGCAGCTTTAGAGAGAAAACCCTAGTTCACTCTTCCCTTGTCCTTCCCCACTGCCAGTCCCAACCATTTTTCTTGCCCAGATCATCCTAAAAACAGACAGCTCAGCGCCCAGAATTTCCCTTGCACACCCTCCCTGCCTCCTCTTTCCCTCCTTCCTACGTCTCCAAACTTTGCCCCAAAATATCCTTTCTTCTTTCTCCCTTATTTCTTAGTCCAGTTCTTTGCTCTCATGTCTTCTTTTCCTACCTTCCCTAGCATCTTATCTCTTCTCTCCCTCCAACAAAAACATTGTTCTTATCTCTTTCCTGCTCTTATAAGCCTTTCCACCTAGATGGCACAGCATTATTGAGCACTTTCAGGTAAATAGAATAGAGCCAGTCCTCATGGAACTAGGAAGGCCTACCCAGCCAGGACCCACCTCTGTTATCCACCCTCCCCTGCAGGAACATCTGGGAACCGGCATAAACTACCAGCCATAAGTACTGCAGCTCAGCCTTAACATTGTCCACTCCATCCATTTCTGCCCTCACAGGTTTTTCATTTCATTGACTCCCAGGGCATTTCTTTAACCCCAGTCCTTGCAGGATGATCAATAAGGACCAACTTAGTGCCCGCCTTACTGCATACATTGACAGCCCACTGCCACAGTCTGAACTTCCATCAGCATAAATCAGCTAGTTCCAAACCTTTCTTGTCCTCACATCACAGAATGAAGGAGCCCTACCCCTAGGTTTCTGTTGAGAGCCGGGACGCAGGGTACAAGAAAGGATGATGAGAGAGATTGCTTAGCTACAGAAGCTAAGGGTTGTTTAGAAGCATGGGCTAGACAGCAAGTTTATTCATACAGGACAGGTACTTATAGGGTACAAAGCACAATTTACGAGGAATTTCACAGAAAGGCAAATGGAGAGGGTGCAATAAAATTGGTTAACATATTGGTTCCTGTGAGACAATTGAGGGCAGGGGCATCACTCACAAATTGGCTGCTATCTCCTAAGGAATGTTTTCTAAGGTAAACATTGGAGGAGTGGTGAAGCTATCACTCTCCAGAGGTAGTCATGTGTGTTCTGTCACCAGTGTTCTAGAGGCAGATGAAGTAGTGAAATGAAGTTTTCCTTATTTCACAGCATAAGCCCAGTCTGGTCTGTAATAGCAGTCATCAATTTCTACAACGTCACGCCTTTCCCTGCCTCTATTATTTTTTTTTTTAATATGTATACCCCTTTAAAGACTGGAATGAAAGGAGGCTCTCTCTCCCAAATTCCTTTGTGTTTGTACCCATTATCTTAACCCCCTTTCTTTGTCACTGACTCAGGCTTACCAAAAAAACAAACAAACAAACAAAAAAAACACCTACCCTCCCCAGGCCGCTAAGTTTGGCCAGAAGGAAACTGATCACCTATCAGGAAAGCAGGCCTAGGGAGGGTGGGTTTTTCTGATGTCTGAGTCAGTGACTCACTGAATGGGGGTTATGGTAATGGGTACAAACAGGAAGGAATTTGGGAGAGACCCTCCTTGCAGGTATCCGTGGTGTTACAAAAAGTCTAATTACACCACCTCCATCTTGCAAAAGACCTGCATTAGTACTGTCTTTGATACTTATGTTGATGGTGCAAGCACAGAAATCTCTGCAACATTTTGTAGATGCCATGCATTTTCAATCCATATGCTCATTGAAACTTTACAGTCAACCTAGGAGATGATTCTGTTGATTTGGCAAACAAGGAACCTGAGGGACACCCCTTTACTGTTCAGGACCTGGGGGCAGGCAATTACCTCACTGTTCAGGACCTGGGGACAGGCCATTATCTCAATGTTCAGGACCTGGGGGCAGGCCACTACCTCACTGATCCTCCTTTTTTCTGCCGCGGCTTCCTGTTAGGACAGACCTGTCACTGGCCTCCTACAACCTCATTAGGCAACTCGCCTCAACAGGCAAGTTAGTCTTTTTGGGTCCCTCAGGGCATGCTACTGCAGGCCAGGAAGCCCCCTTAAAGTAGTGAGGTTCTGTGTCCCCACACCCACTTGCATGGAATGCAGGCCCTAAGGCAGGGAGCCTCACCTTGCTACTCCTAGGCCTGATGCTCCTTTTGGAAGCAGCTTGATGACCATCCTCAGTTTTCTCTTTAGTGGGTGCTCCTGAGGGCTGACTCCTGAGGGCTTCACTTCACAAATGTGCTCTCTCCACCCCACAATGAGCCCACTTTGGGCCTTTGCCTCATCTCCTCATTCCCTCATTTCCAAACGTTGGTGCTGAGGCAGCAGCCAGGAGACGAAGGTGAAGGGTCTCTCCTACAGACAAGAGAGGCCCCTCTGTCAGGCACCTAGTGCAGGTGATTGAATGTTTCTGTAAACCAGTTCTCTTGAAGAATGAAGATAGAAATGCTGACATTTTGGGGAGCATGTGTGCCTCCATCAGACAAGGATGTGAAGTCCAATGTCACGTGGGGCAGGTGTGGGGGGACTGGCATCCACTCTGTATGGGGCTGGGTCTGTGATGTGGGCAAACACAGCTATTTCTGGTTTATAAAGTGTCCTTTTAGCAATAACCATCTCACAGAAAAGCACCTTTGAAATATTCATGGAATCTTGGTGTCTGTGAGGGAGGTAGGGTGGACCTTGCTCCTGGAATTTTCTTCTGTGAGGAAGAACTGGCCTAGTTTCCACATCCAGAGTCTGGCTCATCCACCCTCTTGGGAGGAGAGGCGGGCAGGGCATGATTTACTTCCTCTTGTCTGTCTTCCTCTTGGGACCTATCACCAACATGGAGGACATGATTTCTCCTCCCCTACAAAGCCAGTTCCTCAGACACCCTCGTTCAGAATCTCAGGGGGCAATGGAGAGAGAGGTTCTAGATCTCAACTTATATTGAATAGGATAGAGATTTTGCTGAGCTAAATCTCTCCTACCACCTCTCAGAATTCAGACCAGATATTAACCTTGCCAAAAATTGCAAATGCTAATTAAATGCATGTATTGCATTTATTCAGTGTTTAGTAGGCAGTAGCCATTGTACTCATGTGAACCTTTGGGATTTGCTATTTGAGATATCTGAATAATTTGATGCTAGAATGTTATAGATATTCACGCTGACTTTAAAATATGTGATGGTGTCATAAATTTTTCATTTATTTTTGTGCCCAGCTTTTTTCCCCCTCTATGCCACAATAATTTTGGATTAGAGGGAACACAAAATTCACTTTAGTGTGTTTGGACTTTTGACTATTGATGAAATAAAGGGGTCTGTTCCCTCAAAATCTTCTCCTTCCTGATTTATTTTTTTAAATAAAGTAACACAAATACACATAAAAATGTACTGTAACTGAAATCAGGTGGGAAGAAAGACTTTTTAACTATGACCTATAACTCAAATATCCTCTTTCCCCAGCTTTACCCTAAATGCAGGCTCAAGGTTGCAGTACCTTGAATCTTCCTACTATTGTTATGCAAAATTCCCTGTTGCTTGCCAGCAGCTTTTCTCATCTCTCTCTCTCTCTCTCTCTCTCTCTCTCTCTCTCTCTCTCTCAGACCAGAAAAAAAACTTCTGACTAGCAGTTTAACCTTCTTTTGGTTCTTTGCCACCTGCAGCCATTTCGCTAAAATTCTAAGCCAGAACAAGACTCTTAAGAGTGTAGACTAATACTAAACAAAGTCATTATCTTATTATTTACTACAGAAAAGAAAAATTTAAGAAAACCCTGATTATTACCCTAACATTGTCCAGAAACTCAGTCTCTTAGTCCCATTGACCTCATTGCTGTCCAGTCCTTCAGAGTTCATTTACACGTGCTCAAAGAGTAGACATTTTTCTTTGGTGTGCTCCAGCTCTTCTAAGCAGGCAGTCAGAGCGTAATGCTGTCTTCATCTTGATGTGGTATCCTCCTCACTTCAGGTAGTTGAAATAAACTCCAAAATACAGGAATCAGCAGTTTATTTATTTGGGCCTAGCTTACAAGGTCTCTCCAGAAACAACTGAATCAAACTCAGTAAGACAAACTCCAACACTGACTTCAAATCTCCAACCTCTTTAACTTTCAGCAGGAATATTTAGCTAATGCTACTAAAAGTCGTAAGTTACCAACTTGGGCCAATCCTGGTCCTGAGGACTCTCATGGCCTATTTGCCTGGCTTCCATCTTTCCTTCCAAAATGGCTGAATCTCTTTTTTCCTCAAGCTTCTTTATAGCTTTCTTCCAAGTTCTCCCACAAGGACTGCTAAGGGGGAAGTCCTGTCAGGCAGGTATGTAAATCAAAGTACTATGCAGCTCTCTGCAAAATTTACAAGTCTATAGTAACAGAAGAGTAGCTAGCTCTTTATCAAATGTATGCATCCAACTGTGAATGGCAGGAGCAGGGAGGGTAGGCTTCTGGCATCACTCCTACCATGTTAACGGTAACCTTGACCTCACTGTGTCCATCAGCTTGATTGGTTGTGGACTTCATGCAAATGCAGTCCTACACCATGAGCATTGTGGTATCTAGGACTTGTTTCCTGATTCTGCAAATAATGTGAGATTTCTGAACCAGGGAGAAAGGAGTGGAGGGAGTTAGGAAAGGTGGAAGGGCAAGCGTAGAAGACTGTGAGAATGAGAGTGTGTGTGTGGACACCATTTTTCCTTAGCTTCGCTGGAAGGGTTACTGTGATTTTACTGTTTTTTTTTTTCCATTTTGTTTTTTTTCTGTTTGTTTGTTTTGACTGGCAAAGCCACAGAAGGCACTTTAACGACTTAGGTGTGTAAGCTGATAGAAGCAAATTTATTAAGAGGAACATGTCAGAAGTAAAAGGGATAGAAAAGCAGGACTCCCTGGAAGAGTTCCAAGAGGGACAAAAACACCAAAATGGATTTTCCCATTGGTCACATTTATAGGCTTTCCCCTTGATTATTCTAAGGCCTTAGTGATCCTTGTGTATCAGTGTCCTTGTGATCGGCTGAAGTCACAAAGAAGAGAAATATCTTTTGTTCTTTTTGCCTGGGAACTCCTCTTGTTGAATGTTAATATACCATTAATACCTCATCTTTCTTAGCCTGCAGGTGTGGGTTAGCAGGCATTCCCAAGTTTGACCATGGAGAAAATCCCTTTGAACTTTGTTTTTCTGGTCACTGTACTGTTTTTCTCAAGGTTTCCTATTTGCCTTCCTCGTCTGGCCCTGAGGATAGCCTTTCCCTGTGTTTCCAAAGCAAGGCAGCCCATGGACAATTACAGGAGATCTTACACAAGCTGTACTAGCCAGTCCCTGGCTAACTTAGACCTTATGGACACAAGAAAATGAATTAGGACTGACAGCACAGCTCACTGAGATGACTTGCTTTGTCTGTGCCATGGGAATGTAATACCTGTGAGCTTACAGAAGACACCATGACATTGGCCTGGCTGGGTTTACCTGGGACTGCCTGAGTCTCTTTTGCCTTCCAGTTGCAGTCCTGGATTCTAACTGTCTGCCTGAGGTCTGAAACAAATCTCTGCTGTGGCATATTTTCTTCCTCATGTTAGGGGGCTATGGTGAAATTGGGAGGTGGTGGCCCCCAGCATCTGCTTTTGAATGGTAGCCATTGTGTTCTGGTAGATGGAGAGTTAGAAAAGGGAAGTTAAGCCCTCTCTCAAGAAAAGAGGATTAAGAGATTAGGGAGGGTATGGAGGAAAACACATGGAAAGGAGATAGAAGACACAGAACAGGGAAGGAAGATTTGGAGAGCAGAGGAGCAAGGAGACTGGAAGGCCTCAGTGCTGCCCCTGCCATGTGCCACAGGAGGTCCCTTCCCTGGGCTGCTGAGCCCAGGGAAGCATGTTGGAAAAATTTGTTACTTGTATAGGCTAACTTGGAAGTTGAATACTTGAGAACTTGGTTTAACTTTGAAACTGTGAAGCTTGGAAGTCTTTTGGAGAACTGGAGAGAATTTGTTGTATTGCTGTTTTCAATGTGAGATGTCTGAAGTATGTGCTGTGTTGCTGCATGAAGTGAGTTTTGCTGACTCTGGGCCACTATGGAGTTGAAGCTGAAAGAATGTTGGAACTATGCCTTTTGGAGAAGAATTGATGATGCCATCCTGGTTCTCCTCGTTGAATTTGAATCTCTTGCTTTCAGAGAAGGATCGACGATGACATCTTTGCTTTTTCTGACTTGGAGTGAGTGGAGCTGTGTCATTGAAGAAGGAGTGGCAGCACCATCTTAACTCCATCCAGCTTAAGGTGGGGCAGTTGCTGTTTTGTGGATGCACATGGCTGCTGCAGCCATGTGTGCTTTGGACTAGGGACTGGACTGTGTGATAAGATTACCAAGGGGGTTCCCTTGTACCCCTCAGTGACTCTTGTCTAATTTGTCTTTTAATAAGTAAATTTGTTTTTTGCCTGCCTCTTAAAGTTTATGTGGTCTTGCACTGCATGCGTGGGCTGGGAAGAACCTGGTGTGTGGCTGGCTTTAAAAGTGAGCTGCTCCTCCTTCTAAGTTTGGTTAAGCACTCAGTTTTGCTTGTTTTGTAACCTGATGTCACTCATAGTCACATACAATGAATGGGAGGAGCTAACAGCCTCTGATCTCCTTTATACACTACACAGCCACTTTGGGACACTGTGTCATCTTCAAGACAAAAGGGCTGGTCCTAGCCATCTTGATAGAAAGAAAGATGAAGGCCTCTTGATGGAGACAGGCATATTGTTGGTAGGGAGGGAGGGGAACAAGCTTTTCTAAACTCCTTTTACCAGCTTTCTAAATCAGAGCAAAACTTTTATCTTAATCAGATGCAAAAAGGTCAGAAGATTTTATTAACCTTTAAGCTTCCACACACAGGTTACCTTTGTCATTTAGATACTTGCAGCTTGTTGGCCCCTGGGCCCTTTCTCGATCCCAAACTAGAGAAAGGAAAAAAAACCCTTTTATTTCTTTGACCGCTCCTACCCACCCCCTCCAGGGTTCTTTTCCAGCCTATAGCCTTTCTATGCAATCATGAAGCCAGATCAAACTATTAAAATGATCAAATTATTTATTAGTAAGTAAGCAAGTGATTACCTAATCATATGTACTACAATCGTAGGTACCCAGTTACCCCGTTACAGGTACTAGAAAATAAACATGAAAAACGTAGTCACCCCACCACATGTCTAAAAGTATCCTTCAGTTTCTGGTCACCTCACTACATTGTCCAATCAATCCGAGCTCACAAGCACATGATCCAAATGCAGGGCATTCCTTTTTCCTCCTTTGGTATCTGTTCTGGATTTCTCCAAATGCATGGTCCAAGACAGTGTTCCTCTTCATCCATCTCAACTTTAGGCTGTAGAAAAACCCCAAGGTTTGAACTTGGGGTTGAAATCAACACCAGGTCCATCTTTTCAAGCCTTGCTCATGGCTTCTCCAAAGACATTTGAGTCACACCATATAAAACAAGCTGCAACACAAAGTTCAAATCTCCAAACTCTGTAGACTCCTTCAGCACACACCCTCAGCTTACGCATGCTGAGGATCATAAGTTCAACTGCCCCAAACCATTGCCTGTTTACAACAAATCTCATGGCCTCTCTGCTTTTCTGTCCTGCTTGTAGTCTGAGACCAGCCCCATGGCCGCCCCCTGAATGACAAATCTCTCACCAGCCCAGGGCCTGTGCCCACAGGCAAATGCCGACTCTTCCTCTTTGCCTTGGCTGTTGCCCCAGCAACCACAGCTGGTTTCCATCTTCTCAAAATGACCAATCCTTTTTTTCCTCTCACAAGTTGCTTTTATTCCCTTTCCTCATTTCTCCCTCCCTTTTTGGGAGGGGTACCCTGTCAGTTCTCACACTACAAAAGCCTGGTTTTTCTTTTCTCTTCCCTTCTATTCTGAAAGAAAACTATGAATTCTAATGAAGGGTCATCAACCAGACCTTGGCATAGTCAACCTAAGCTTTGTTCACTGGGGCCCTGATACAGTAAAGCCAGAAAGTCAAATCTCCATAATATTGCAAGTCCTTCTTGAAATCTGCAAGCAAACTAAAGCAAAAGGGAAGTAGGTCCTGTTTCCCAGCTGTGCAGTGTTACTACCAAAGTATAATATCAGCTATGATAATGGCAGATGCCACTCCAACAACATGTGTTCAGCATTGTCCTCTCAAATCCTTCCCTAGTCTTTTCAAGGGCACTCCCCAAACGTTGTCTTTTAGAGTTGGGAGGCCTCTTGATTGCTCATCCAGGGTGGAGGTGAGAGTTTGGGGGTGGATTCCTCCCAAACAAAGCTGGAATTTGAGTGCAACTGTCTGAATCCTGCTGTGTGACTGCCCCTTCTGCTTCAAGGTGTGCATGCAATGTGCTGGTGAGAATTCACTCTTCACTGTTCCAGAGGGAACTGGAAGTTATGCAACTGTTCCAAGACCCCCATTTCTATCTTGCTACCCTGTCTTTTGCTCCCCTCATCTCTTCTTCAACTCTCCTCTGAACCCATGTAACATCTCAGAATAATGTGTCTCAGTTTACTGATGTCACTGTTTGGGATGAAGAATGTCTGAGGCCCAAGGTAGCCAGAGAGGAACTTGACTTCACACTTCTGGACTAAAGGTGGGACCTGTAGACCAAAGAGGAGGAGGGGGGAAGTGGTGTCCTGGAGCTATGGTGGGAAAGTTAGTTTGAGACAAGAGAACCCCTTGAAGTCCCTAAAGTCATATCATGTAGATGATCTCCTATGCCATCTCTGCATAGTTCTTGTCTTCATACTATTTGTTTATTCATAGTGACTCACTGAGCACCTACCATGTGCCAGATGGTATTTTAGGGCCCTAAGACACATCCATGATCAAGTCAGGCCAAAGTCTCTCATGTGATGTTTACATTCTAGGAGGGAATGATAGAGAACAAAGAGGAGACACTAGATAGTGGGTAAATTAAAATAAGCAGTCTTCCAGGGAGTGATAAGTGATACAACAAACAAAAACAGGGCAGGGTAAGGAGGGTTAGGATGCCAGAGCGGACTCTGTAGGAGTGGCAGAAATTTGCAGGTCGGGGAGAAATGAAGAGATTGAGGTAAATATCTGGGGAAGTGGGAGTGTGGCTGACCAGGAAGTTCCAGGGGCGTACTTGAGGTTCATGGTCTTGGATTTAAAGTGAAAACTGATTTTTGTGTGTTGATTTTGTATCTGGTTACCTTACTGAACTGGTTTATTGTTTCCAGAAAAAATGTTCGACATCACTAATATCCAGGGAAATGCAAAAAAAAAAAAAAAAAAAAAACCCACAGTGAGATACCATCTTATACCAGTAAGAAAGGCCCATGTCAAAAAAAAAAAGTGGGCACCAACAAATGCTGGTGTGGGTGTGGAAAGAAAGGGACACTCGTACTTCTGATGAGATTGCAAACTGGTACAGGCTTTATGGAAAGCTGTGTGGAGGACCGTCAAACTTGAAAATGAAACTACCATTGAATCCAGCAATCCCACTTTTGGGGATCTATACAAAGGATACAAAAACACTCTTTCAAATGGACACATGTTCTCGAATGTTTATTGCAGCACTATTTACAATAACCAAGATATGGAAACAACCAAATGCCCCAAAACAGATGAATGGATCAGAGAGTTGCGATATATGTACACAATGGAATACTACTCAGCAATTAAAAATGACAAGTTTAAGGCATGTGTGATAACATGGATGGAGCTGAGAGGAATCATGCTAGCAGAAGTAAGCCAGAAAGAAAAAGAGAAATACAGGATGATCTCCCCTATATGTGGGACATAGGGAAAACAAACAAGCAAACAAAAGAGCAAGTAAAATTTAAAACTGTCAATACAACTCTGCATAGAGCAAGAGAGGGGGAGGAGGGTAAAATAAGGAGAGAAGGGACACAAAAGATTAAGGTGATGGTTCATGGGGGACAAGAGAACCCTGGGGAATATAACAATGTAAAATACGTATGTGTGTAATCAGATTTTAAAAAAAGTGAAAATTGCCAGTAGAATAATATATTTTCTTCCAAGATCTTTAGCTGCACAGCGGATGTACATAAAAAATAGAGAATTGAATCTTTTCTCCTCCTTTGGAAACTTAAAATGCCACAATTTACATGCTTTGAATATCAGAGTCATTTTAACAGTTAGCCCTACCTGCTTACTTTCCTTCTCCTCCCTCCCCTTACCCCACCCCTCCCCACCATTTCCTACCCCCCTCCCTCCCTCCTCTCTCTCCCTTCTCTCTCTCTCTCTCTCTCACTCATCCTTTCTTCTTCCCTCCCCAAAGTACTTGTGTTTCCCAGATATATAACACTCATGTCAAACTGGTTTCAAACAACCCACTTTTCTTCAGTGGACTTCGTTGTGTGTTTGCTAAGTGCCAGAAGCTCTGTTAGGTAATTGTGAAGATTCAGAAAGGAAAAGCACACCCTGGAGACTCACAGGGGAGAGGTCATCATGGTTCTAATTGAGCATGGTGAGACTTGAGAGGAAAAACTGTATTCTTACTAAGAGTGACCCAGGGACATGTGGCAGGTCGCAGCTCCCAGGAGTGGGCACCAAAGTGTTTTTCTTCCCACATGCTCTTCTGTGTGAGATCCTACTAGCCCTCCCATTCAGTGTGGGCCCTGAGGTCTTCTCCCTTTGAGTGCTCATCTATAACCAGTACAGGGTCTGCGGATGGGGTGGGGGTAGGCACTGGAGAACTTCCTGGGTTGCATTGGTAAAGGAGATTCAGTTCCCACGCTGTTTGCAGGGACAGCATAGAAATAGTTCTGAACCTCCAGGTGGACGCTCACTCCCTGGAGGCCTCCATGCAATGAGGCAGCTGCCTCTTGAAGAGGCTACTTGTCGTGGCCTGCTGAGCAGTCCCAGCTGGGGTCCTGGCTGACCACCATCATTGCAGTGGGCATGTGAAAGGAGGTACTTCTATATTGCTGAGTTGCGCCCAAGCGCCCTGCCTTCCCAGCTCAGGTCTACCTATCCTATAGAACCTGTAAGCATGAGAGCACAGCTCTTCCACCCTGCCAGGTCTTATAAGGGGTTTTGGTAAGTGGTGGTTATGGAACAGCTGATTTCTGTTCGGTAGAACAGCAGTGCTGGCTTAGCACTGAGGCCTATCTGTCTGTCTATGTATATATGTATGTTTGCATGTATGCATGTATTTATCTATGTATTTACCTATGTATCTACCTATGTATCTATATATCTATCTACCTATGTATATGTGTATGTATGTATCTATCTATCTAGAAGTAACATTTTTATTGATATTTTAGAGATATAGACTCCCCCTTCCAGGTATGGTGCATCTACCACCAAATCACCCCCCAGTCCCCCATCATAGTCCATTTGCTCTGTTCCCTCTTTGTCTCCCCCGTCCTCTCCTATCTCCCGCCTGTCCCCCATTCTGCAGTTCTCTAATCAGCTTTCAATGGCTAGTGTTTAAATTTGGCTTTACTTGACCCTTTGTTTTGTTTCTCTCTATTCCACATATTAGTGTCACCATCCAGTATTTGCCTAGCTGCTTCTGACTTATTTCACTTGGCTGTTTTATCCATACTTATGTAGGAAGCCCTTTGAATGTCCCTTCCACACTTGCTGTTCTGGCTGCCAAACTGTCTTTTGTGAAAACATCACAGGGCATTTGTTTGATCCCTGAACATCTGTGAAGATTCTGGAATGCAGTTTTTCCTCGCAATTTGGTTCTGATGATGATAGTTTGGCAGAACCTGGGTCTTAAAGCATCGCTTTCATACAAGAAAGTTTTTAACTTCAGTGACAGGATTACTAGTACCTTTCTTAGAAGATGGTGAGTGCTATTTACATAGTTACATAGGAGGTTTTGTAGGCTATACACATGTGGAAATAGATATATATATGTATATGTATATATATGTATATACGTATGTGTGCGTGTGTATATAATAGTATATGTTTAAAATGAATTTTTATTGTCCCAGCACTAATGATTTTTACGTTTCAAAAATCTTTATTGACCTACTAGAAGAAGAAAGAGGTAGACGCCCTTCTAAGTATAATGGCTGTCTCCAACTTTAAGGCCTCCTTGACGTTCCTTGTGCAATAGATGCCTAGGTAATCAAGTGGTTCGCTGTTCTTCCTTTCCTCTCTTCTGTCCCCCTTCGTTCTTCATGTATCTGCCAGCATCACTGATTCTGCAGTGAGGCTGCCTTGTGGACCAATTCCTGGGATCAGGAGTAGCAAACTAAGGAATGGAAATCACAGGAAAACTCTACTGCAGGCTCTACTACAAGGATGTGCAAGTTTCCGGAGTCAACAGAGAAGCTGGAGAACCAGACAGGGCAGTGGGGAAAAAGTGCCCTTGGGCAGGGAAGTCTGCGAAGACCTGCCTTTGCGGCAGCTGAACCCTGTCTGTGGTTGGGGGAATCTCCCGCTCACAGGCCCTATTTGCCTGATGCGTGACTGGGTCCAGGCTGGGCAGGTTCTTGATGGAGTGCCTCCAGGTCTGTATCCAGTGGGAGGAGCTCGCAAAGTAAATGAGCGCCAGTCACCATTGGGAAGGAGAGGAACTACCCACGTTGCTCCTGCCTGGGGCACATCTATGTAGGGCATAGTGGAGGTCAAAGGCTACCAGTTTACTCCTCAGTGCAAGCAATTCTGTTCACTAGCAATGTAGCTCCGTTGGGAAGTCATCCTGTGCATTCTGAGATGCTACTGTCTTTCAAAACAACTTGACATTCACTAGATCCTTCTAATGAGAAATTCATTCAATGAGGTGGATAGAACCAACTAGAATTAACATTCCCTCTTGTGGGGTGCAAACTGGAGGTACTGTGAGAATTTAAGGTACATTCTCTAGATCATGCTGATGTCCTAAAAGCATAAACAGGGCAACTGTTGTATCAGATTTCCCTCTGTTTTCACGCAGCAGTTTTCTTAAATACAGTCATCACCCCTCCCGCCCCTATCGAGGCAAGTCTCAACATTTGTTAGGAAGCCACAGGAAGCAAGAAAGAGCTCTGCAAAGGAGATTCAAGTCTTGGATTTTCCAAGAGACTCTCACCCAAACTCTCTTCAGCTGCTTTATACCCTCTTCCCCTTCCCCCCTTCCCCCCCATCCAGCCATGACGGGAGAATAAAGTGGAGTGATAGATGGTGCAGGGAGTTATAAAGCAAGATGCTATGCAGTTGTGGAGTGTGATTATCCTTACTCCTTTCTAAATTCTCCTTATATGAGTCGGCCAGCAGTGGTACCACATGCTCCTTCAGCAAGTCGCCTGAGCAATGCTGGGCTGCTCCCCTACCCTTATCTGCGTGGATGGAATTCATACATGTACCTTTTTCTGTGATTTGCTCCCCCTGCATGCAGTCGTGAAGGTGTTAGATTTCCAAAGAATAATTAAACCAAGGACATTGTGTCCCGTCTTTGATGAAATGCAGATTTCACATTAAAATCAGATCCTTCATTTTTAAAGGTTGAATAGAATAGCATCTAAAAAAAGAATTCCCACTGGTTAAAATTAGGCTGCTGAAAAAAGTTTAATGGAAGCTTATTCTTGGTACAGAAACATTTTCCCTTGGCTGTGAATTGGATACATTTAAAAATCATTTCAAAGTCTCTTGACCTTGGAATGGGGTGTGATGAGGGGATCTTTGAACAAATGTCAATATGTATTTTGGCCTCAGTAGTCCTGTTTCCCTTGTTCTAACCAGCAACATGTCAGTGCCAGGTGTAGGGGGCATCTCTACTGGTGGGCACCAGGCTGTGATTGCTGACAGTGGCTGATGGCAACCTTATATACGCTGGTCTTGACACTCAAAGCTGGCTATGCCAGTTGCTGGATAGACAGGTCGCTGGTCTTGCGTACTTTAAACCGTTAGCTTTATCGATGGTGCTTAAGTACTGATGTAACTATTTTGAGAGACATAGCAGTTTCTATTCTCGGTTGCAGACCTATGCATATAACGATAACAGAGGGGGCACCTAATGGCATGTACAATGTACTGGGTGATTGGTTGGTAACTTTCCATATTATTGTTAACTTTATGCCGTGAACTTAGAAATGACCAGGGAGATAAGCCAACTTCTCTGGTCAAGAAATAGCCCAGCTATTTGGCAAATCTAACCTTAACCTTCTCTGGCTGGGAACTTGGGTATTTTTTCTCAAAACTTAGATATTTTTGCTTTCTCATTGCTTTACCAAAGAAATTTGTACACAAAGGGAGAGCTGAAAAAAATTACCAACCAAAACCAAAATAACTGAACCTCAATCCTTTTGTGTTATCATCTCCTAGAGTGAATGAAGAGTAAAGATGTAGGCAAGCCCCCTTAATGCTCATGTTGAGTGTTCCCCGAGAGAAAAGTGACTCTATAGGAAACAATGCTATCCACCCTCCTACCCTTGCTGGCATAGACCCACGTGGACAGACTCTCTTGTCCTTTCAGAATTTTTCCTGCAGTTTCTGGCTGCGGATGATCACATGGTCAGCCAAAGGGTGGAGGGCTTCTTGGGAGGGTCTTGGGGTGACTGGTGTGCTCTCCCTCTGTGGGTTCTGGGACTTCAGTCTCATGCTGGTGGTGGATGGAGAGACACAGCTGGCCTGTAATTATTACCTGTCCTGCTCCACTGGCATCGTCAACCAGAGATGACATAATGGATGCAAAAGTCCTTTGAAAAGAATAAAAACATAAGTCAAAATCATAAAAGAACAAAGGGTGTTATGATTGCGATGATGTCAGAGCACCCCCGTGACAGTTAATGCCAAACCAAGATTTTTTTCTTAGCCCCAGGGGTCTCACCCAGGCTCTCTGGCAGATCTGTTTAAAAGTCACCACTTCCTTAGCCAAGGAAAGAGAAGAATGAGATAGAGCAGTGTGCTCCTTTGGGTCAAATACTACCTTCGGTTTTCTCCCACAGGCAAGTAGAGTTTCTGCGCCTGCATCACACCAGACTTGCCCAGAATAAGTGGGTAAATGTGTAGATGTTCAAGTGTGGAGAGAATATAACCCTGATGCGGCTGGGACTTTGCTGCTCTTGTGGGCCTGAAATGTGTCACCTCCACCTCCAGTTAAACAGTGGAGGTGCACCAAGTACCCCAAATACCAATTCTAGAAGTTACTCAGATTTCTCATGGTTATGCAAGTTCTTACCATCTCTTTGCTTAGCTTCCTAATTTCCAAATGCAGACACTGTTGCATAACAACACAGTGCAGAGAACCTCCCTTTTGATTAACAATAGCACATCCTTCTCCAACATACCAGAGGAAGGGACTTGGCTGGGTGGGGGTGTAATGGGTATGCAGGTGGGACAGGTGGGGAACGCATCAGCTGGCTAGGAAAGGACCATCCCCTGGGACCACCCCTTTCAGGGGGAGAAGGGAAACTATTTCTAAAAGTCTGTTCTTCTCCTTACTTCAGTCAGCCTCCCCACACCCTACATCCCTAACCCTTTAGGGAGCCAAAGTGAGTTTCTTTCCCAGTCACTTACAGAACAAGCTTGGGAGGGGGGCCTTTCTCGAGGACAGGGTGTTTTATTTCACAAAGAAGGCGATTTTCCAAATGAATCCAAAGGATACATTGTCTTAACGCTCCTGAAAATATGAAAATTTGTCTGCTACCTACCTACATCTGGGAACCCACTGGAGCTGAAGGTGAATGACTGAGTCCTGTTCTATGCATTTTAGCTATAGCTCTAAGCAGGTCACTTGGTGGGTGCCTTCATTTAGACCCAATGGTCTTGCAAGATGTAACTTGGCTTACTGTTCCACATTGTTCTGTCATTTTGTTGAGAGAGTAGGGAGAAAACGCTTTCTTTCTATCAAGAAACGATGGGCTATCTGAAATGAACACAGAGCCTGCCAGACCTGCACGTTCTTGTGTCACATCCCATTGATTTTGGTGAGCCTCGGAGCTCTGACCAGGGAGAGAAGGACACCTCCTTTCAGGTCCCACCCCTCAGTCCACCACTCTTTTTCTCCCTTTTTAAGTCTGTGGAGTAGCTTAGAAGTATAGCCCCGGTCTGAAAAATCAAAATGCACACGGAGAGCCTAGAACATGGACCATGAAGAGAGTGGGCAGTGGAGACAGACGTGACCCTACGCGAGCCACATCACCCTCTCCTGGGTGTTGCTGAGCTCAGGAGAGTAATGATGGGGTTCTGGGCTTCCCAGAGTGGGTCCTTGGGGGGAAGCTTCGGGAGACTTGCAGCATGCCTTTAATCAAGGCTGAGGGGCTGGTGAAGGGTGCTGCTTGGGTGTTGTTTATCCATGGGTGGGCTGACATCAGAGCGGTGCCTTTTTCTTGTTATGAAAATTTGTTGAGTGTTTATCTAATTTCTTTCTTCTCCTAGAAGACATCTGCAAAAATGTTAATTATAGAGAGTCTAGCTTTACCTTTTCTGAAGGATGAACCCTGCTTCTTTACTCTTACTGGGGTCACCTCCTCTGACTGGGTGCTTGAATTCCAGTGGCCACTGAGTGGCCACCTGCAAGGATGTTGTGCCTCCGGAGGGGATCCCCAGAGTTCCACCATGTCCCTAGGGGGCTGTGTGATTTAGGTTGTGGCTCTGGCTGGTGTGTGTGTGGGTGGCCTCTTCAGTGTCCCAAGTGCTCAGAAGGAGGAATTTCTACTGTTTAGGCCTCCCCATTGGCCAAGGTGGTTATTTCCTTTTTTTTTATCCCTGTGGTGAGAGATGTTTGTTCAAGTGTGTGTGATGAGTGAGTCTTTGATCTCATCTCCCAGAGTTGATTGTAAAACTTTTGTCTGATCCCTTGTTTTCCTGGATTACAAAAATGACACATCAGGCAATTCTTACTGTCACAGATAATTGCCACAGTGAGGGGAAATAGTATAGAGGGCTAGAATAAAGAATGAAAGTAAACACTTTCAGGGAGCATTATGCTTTAGAAGAAGGCATGGCAATGTAATAACATAATGATTGCAATCTCGGATTCAGAGTGACTTAATGAAATAGTCAGCATCCAATGGCCCTAAACATATGTTGACAGAGGTAGATTGAATGTCAGGTATTTTTATTGTAAAGTAGTGATTTTTGTGTCTAAAATGTCATTATCTTCAAAAGACGTATAGTTCTTTGAGGTCTGAAAATACTGATAGTTTTCTTTTAATGCTCTTTGTGCTCAGCACTCATTGTTTTATCTTGGAAGACACTTGCTATTTCCACTTACAGACATTGTAATAGGATTTACATTTCAGTGGTTGGCAGTCTCAAGACTGTTTGATGGAAAGACCAGGGGAGAATGAGAAGACTTGTAGGTCTGGCTGTCATAGATGATGATTGGGTCTACAAAGGACTTTGGATGTAATGACAGGGAGAATTCATAACCCTCTCCTTTCAAGTCAACTTCAAGTTCTGCTTCTAATTAGAACTAGTCCCTTCTCTCTTTGTCATTTGCCAAGTAACATACCTTTCCTTCATTTCTAGAGGGGAAAAAGTGCTGCCAAAACCAGGATGAAAAGCTCTTGATTTGGAGTCATGTCACAGTGTAGAACTAAAGGCAATGGGAAAACTGAGTGGCTGTCTCAGACCGAGACAGCTCTCCAGGCTGGGACCCCAGACCCCACTGCCTGCGCTGTTGATAGCAGAGAAACACCTCAACACAAAATGGGAGCAGTGTGGCAATTAGCACAGCTCTCACCAGGAATATTTGCCAAAGGCACGATGCAGGATTTCATGTAATCCACCTGATATTTCATCCCATGGACACAAATGGAATTTTCCATCTAGAATCAGGAGCCCTGCTTTGATTTGGTTTCCAGCATAATGAGCCCCTTACACATTGAGCTATAGCTTTCTTCCAGTCTCATCTTTGCTCAACGCTTTCCCCATAGGAGTGTAAGTTTTATGCAGGGCAGGGAATTCAGTGCCTTGAATTCTACCTGCACTTTTCATGTTTCTCTGAGTGCAGTATTGGAAAATTCCTACGAAGAAAAGTGTTTCAGAAGCTCTGATTTAACACTTTCCTGTCTGTCTATCTTGCATTCTTCGCTTACACCTGTCTTCTTTTACCCCAGATGAAGGCACAAGGTTTCAGGTGTTACTTAGTCCTCTGAAATTCTCCCCGGTTTTTCTTTGATAGGCAAACTCTTGTCTTAGCAAAGGATTCATCCAAACTTATATAAGGGCATGAGAAACCTGCAATTCCAAATGGATATTAAAAAAAAGTCAAGTGATCAGGAATGAAGATACTGTAGAACTAAATTGAAAAAAAAAATTGCAGTTTGAATCAACAAAACGCACTAGAATTTTTCCTTGAATATCATTAGTCTTTTTAAGATTGTGAATGCCTGTTCATTGAAAAGCTTTGCTCACTTTTTTTTTCATGGCAACATATGTGGCTATTTCGATCGTTAATTGCATTTATTCATTTTAGACAAAGACACTCTCCACCAAGAAAACAAAAACCAAGAAAATAGTGTTTCTTTTTTGAATTTCTTAGTTTGTGTGCAGTCTCCATGCCAGATGGGCCCGTTATGCGATACTGTATTTCAAGGGGAAACATTTCTTCAAGTGGCTGAAAAATTGTCTACTAAGAAAATACGAGCTGCCACAGAAGGAGAGGCATGCTTTATCTATTCCTTCAATTAGATAATGGCAAAACCTTATCATGTTCCTAAAGAACGGTGGGGATTCTGACAAATATTCAAATCTTCTATCCTGTTGTCAAAAGGGAGAAAGAACTGTATTATTCTGGGTGAAAAACCATTTCTGATTTTGGTGTATGAGAAGAGAGTTGCACTATTTGGCTTAATGGGTCATTGAGGAAAAGATTTTCTCAACGGATAGGACAACCAGCAACCTTGGAGCAGCTGGGTTCCGGGGACTGCTTACGTGCTGTGATACACAGAGGACATATGGATTATGGAAAGATGAGCTACGTCATTATGCTTATGGAGTGTCCCATAAGCATAACTTTTAAGGTGATACTGGTAATAATTCCTTCATCAGTATAAAAAATCAGAGCAAAGCGCTTGGTTTCTTAGGGTCTCCAAGGTTTCGGAGCAACACATGGCTTTCATTTTATTAAAATGTGGAATAGTTTGCAGTGTTTCAAGGAGGGAAGTCTACAGATGCTGAAGACAGACATCTAACCCTTATTATCTAGAGTTTTCATTGTGTTAACTTTCATTTTCCCAGCCCCAACCCTTTCCTGGGTTGCTGCAGAGATGACTGAGAATGGAATGATCCATGACTGTCTTAGGGTTCCTCTGTGCAAAGGCCAAGAGCTGTTCTGGTCAGCTAGATCTTCTCTGACTCCATCATGGTCATTATTGGCAACACAAGGCCTCTGAGAACCCAAACAATCACCCCAACATCAGGGAGTTTGCCCTATTAGAAGCCCTTCCTGAAAGTACTTAAATCGTTTCTATTATTCTTTCCATTGCTTCTTTACCCTCCCCTTCCAGTTTACTCTTGGCATTGTGTCTAATTAGGCTGCTTCTCCAAACAGGTTGAGGATAGTTCTCCATTGCCAGTTAAGTGGGAGGTAATTAAAATGAGCTTTCCTGAATTAAAAAAAAAAAGGATAAAAGACTAATAATAATTGCAGAACAACAAGAAATGTGACTGAAAGTGAGCTAGAAACTGGATTCGTATGCTGTAAGATGCCTACAGATGCTCATGTGTAGTTGAACAGGTTACCCTGCAATCTCTCTTGCTTCTTCTAACCTAAAATAGAGAATAAAGAAATACATCATCATTATACTAAGTCTCATATGTTTCACAATCTTTCAGTTGCCAGTAGATTTAGAACTTTAATTTTTACCCTGGAGTATTTTTTTCCCCCAAATGGCAATAACTTAAATTTTTTTTAGCTTCAAAATGCAATGGCTATTCCATATGCAAATTAAGTAAAAATTCCCCCATATCCCCAGTGAAATTCTGCTATACTTTAGTGTTTGTCTTTCTGGTATTTTCTATATGAGAAATAAGAGTAGCAGATACAAACATGTAACTATCCTTTAATTAAAAATTTATTTGCTTAGCATTATTTATCCAGAACCTATTATGTTCCAGGTATTAGAATATTATGGAGAGCCAAAGAATGATGTGTTTCCTTTGTGGAGCCTGACACTTGCCACAGGAGAGAGACATTAATAAAAGAATCGTCAATGATAAAACTTCACAAATGTAGAAACTGCTAGGAAGAGAAGACTCAGAGTTAAGACTTTCTGTTTGGGCACAAAGGCTTCTTCTAGGCTGTCAGAGAAGTTTCCCTGAGGAAGTGATGATACTGAGTTTGAATTCAAGGAAGAGGATAGAAGAACATGGAAGAACATTGGGGGGAGAGGGAAAGAGGACCAGAGCTGCTGCGCTCTCCAGGCACTCAAGTGAAAGCTTTAGGCTGGGAGGAAATCCGTGTTTGGGACAACGAGCAAGACTCTGTCCTATCAAACAGGAACGTTTGCCATTGTGGAGACAAGGCAAGAGTGGTGGGTTCCAACTGGGTGTGTCCTTAGAGGCTGCAGGGCCTTGCTTCTCAGCCTCAGAGTAATGGAAGCACGAGTCATGGAGGTGAGGGTGTGAGTCATCAAGCCCAGCCTGGCTTCAGTGTAGAGGAGGATTGAATTTGCAGAGCAGCTTCCACACAAAGGGACCAAGGGGGAGCGTGTGTTAATAGAATGGAGAGCAGTGGTGATGGTGTTGTGAACTAGATTAGCAGTGAACAGACTGGAGAGAAAAGAACTTGGTGATGTATTGTTGATGAGGGGTGACTAAGACAGGAGGCACTATTGGCTATTGACCTCATTTTTGCTTGCCTTTCAAACCTTTTGTTCATTTGATGACAGCAATTTTCTGCCTTTTTCTTATTGATTTGTAGGATCCATTTATATATGGTGGATTTTATTCCATATATTTCCCACATATTCCAAATATTTTTGGGTCTATCTCTTACCTTTTCATAGTATTTACAACAAATTAAGACAGGTGTCTATGCCCATAGTTATATTTGCCAATGTATTCTTTTGCTTCTAGGTTTAGAATTTCCTATTTAATGCTTTTAAAATTCTGTTTAGTTTTCTTTTTTTGAAATTTATTTGGAGTGGGTTATAAGATGGGGACTGATTTTGTGTTTTCTACATGACAAATAATTGCTTTCACATAATTTATTTTTCTTTCCATAATAATTTGAAATAAATTCTGCATATATACACAAACACAGCACAGACACATACACATAGCAAATACTTCTTAAACAAGGCAGGTACATTCTTGTTGTTCATTGTTCTGGTGACTTATCCTGTGCTAATCATGTCCTATGTCAATTAACATCAGTTTAGTTAATTGATCTTTTTTAATGTTCTTTTTTCATTAACAATTCATGAACTTCCTTTTTTGGGGATAAATCACATGACCCACTTGCATATAATAATGTAATAATTTAAATCATGACTATAACAAAATTTAAAAACATTGTAAAGGAAGAATTGATTCATAGCCCTGCATAAGTTTAAGAAACTTAGTACAATGACATGATTTACATGTATTGTCAAAAGATTACCAGAATGGATTCAACTAGCTTTATTCCTATATAGATGCAATAAAAGGAAAGGTGAAAAAAAAGGAAACATTTTCCTTTCTTTAGTATTTACTCTCTTAACCAGTTTATCCTTTCAGTCTGTTTTTTGTAGAAATCCAGAGACTCATATGGTGACCATACCTTAAGGGGAAATCTTATACTGTGAAAACACTAAAAGGATATAAAATAATGATACTTCATATTGTTCTATTTTTTATTTTTATTTATTAATTTTATTTTACATCATTGTCTACTCCAGGGTTCTCCTACCACCTTATCACCTGTGATCCTTCATCTTACTCTTTTGTGCCCAACCTACCCCTGAATTTTCCCCCACCCCCCATTTGCTATATGCTTCAGTTCTGCTGACAATTTTAAAATTTTCTTGTCCATTTGTTTGTTTTCCTTATACCCCTCATATAAGTGAGACCATCCCATATTTCTCTTTTTTTTTCTGGATTATTTGTGCTAGCATGAGTCCTTCTAGCTCCATACATGTTGCTGTGAATGATATGTTTATCTTTTTTGATTGGTGAGTAATATTCCATTGTGTACATATACCACAGCTTTCTGACCCATTCATCTATTTGGGGATGTTTGGGTTGTTTCCATATCTGGGTTATTTTAAATAGTGCTGCAATAAACATCTGGATGCAGGTGTCTTTTTGGATTAGGGTTTTTGTAACCTTTGGGCAGATTCCTAGAAGTTGGATTTCTGGATCAAATGGTAGTTCCATTTTTAGTAGTTTGAGGGTCATCCACACAGCTTTCCAAAGTGGCTGGACCAGTTTGTATTCCCACAAGCAGTGGAAAAGTATCCCTTTCTCTTTGAGTCTATGCCAGCACTTGTTGCTGGTTTTGTTTTTTTTTTTAGTATGAGCCATTTTACTGATGTAAGATGGTATTTCATTGTTTGTTTTGATTTGCTTTTCCCTGGCTATTAGTGATGTTGAGCATTTCTTCATATTCCTATCTGTATTTCCTCTTTGGAGAAGTATCTTTTTAGATCTTCTCACCATTTTTTGACTGGACTTTTTGTCTTGTTTCTGTTGTGTGAGTTCTTTGTGGATCTTTGTATTCAGGCCCTTATCATTTATGTGCATGGCGAAGATTTTTTTCCCACTAAGTTGGGTTTCTTTTTCTTTGGTTATTGTCACTTTTGCTATACAGAAGCTTTTTAATTTGATGTTATCCCAGCTGTGTTTGTTTCCCTGAAAGAGGTTCCTGATACTTCATATAAAAAAGGAAAACTAAAAACAATATAGAGAATCAGTCTGTCTATTCCATGAATGGAACTGTTGAGATTTTATGGAATTTATGGGTTAATTTGAAATGAGTTGGCATTTTTTCCCAACTCTGAGTCTTTCTAGCAGTTTGGAATGTTTCTCCATTGACTCAAATCTTCTCTTGCATTCTTCATTAAAGTTTTATGATTTTATTCATACAGGTCTTACAGCAAAAGTATTTTGAGTTAAATGATCTTCTAGTTTCTTGAATTAGTATGTATAAACAGAGCCATCTTCACTGTTGAAGATATCTGATAATTTTGAGAAGCTTGTATATCTTTTCAATCGGAAGATGTGGGCAAAGTAAATTTTGTTTTCTCGGAATAAATATTTTTATGAAGAATTTCAAATCCACCTCGGCAAGTGATGGCCTGCCTTCTCCAGTGCAAGATTTAATGTGGGTAGAGGTTATGTATCTGTTGCTGTTGATCTACATCTTAAAAAACACACTCTATATAATGATTTGGAGCATTTCCAGCAAAATTCTCTGTCAGTACATGTTCAAGGCCCAGCTGAAGAATTATTCATCCTTAACCTTGTGTGTTTATCTGTTCACTCATCTTTCTCTTGCCAACTACCTAGATTCATCAAAAGGACAAGGGTATCTAGCAAGATAACCTTCAGGACTGACTCTAAAGTTCATCTTCTACATTTTTGAGATTTTTTTTTCTTGCCGCACTTACGCAGGCAATAAAGGGAATGATCATTAGATGTTACAGCTGATACTGAACCCAGAGATATGCATAAGTAAACTTCAAAGACTCTAAATATGCGTTTGATGAATCCAGGTTTCTTTTCTTAAATACTTTTGTTCAAAACCGTTCTTTCAATGGCTAGGCTGAACTGGTGTCTGAAAATGCAGACTGGACTTCAATGGGAGAAACACATTGAATTCCCTGGGAAAGCTGGCCGAGAGACAGTGGTGTGTCCTCAGCCTTTCTGTCTCTTCTCTCTTTGCTCTCCACATCTCCAGTTTGGCTTGCCCAGGAAACCCCATCACTGCTACCTTTTGTGTCTTCATCCTGCAGTCAGAATTGTGTTTCTGCGAGGGTGATGGCTGGCAGCTCCTGGTGCTTTCACTAAGGGTTAATGCTTCCCTATTGTACTGATCGTGTGACCCTGCTCTCCTGCCTGGTACCATCATACACTGCTTTCAGTATTCCGATGGGAGTGCACGGGTCTGCCATCACTAGAATGAATTTTAACAGGAAGCTGGAACAATAAAGGCCTTGAGATAGCAAATGTGAGAAATGCATACATCTATCTAGGGATGTTAGTGTAAAATGAAAACAATACTGCTTCTTTCAGAAGCTTCTGACACCCCATTTTCACCAGTAAAAAACTAACACTCTTCCCTCACCATGTGCACAAAAGAAATGGAGTACAGCCACCAGAGACTGCACTTGGAGGTATAAAATACCAGTTTCCTGGTAAACATGTCCTTGTCCCTATTGCCTGCTTTCTTTCCTTCCACTCAGTACTCAACTCTCAACCCAGTCTCTCTTGTTTTGAAGAGTACTCTTCGACTAATAATAACACTAATGGAGAGAACTGTATGTAGCTAGGTAGCTCATTATCCAGTTGAAGCTACACTGGTGTGCAACACTCTATGTGATGCAGAAGTGTAGGCTCACAGCTCTTCAGATGTATGTCACCACCACCGAGTCACCCATAGTCCTTCAGCACAAGTCCATTGAGATGGCATGATGGTATAATAAAATTCCAGAAAACCTGTTGACAGGTAACAATTCCGAATTTTTTTGTGCAGTCACTGAACCCAAGTGAACAGCCTCTGCAACTCTGTGAGGACCCTCTCCATGGAGAGCTGACCTTTGAGGATGGGACCTCTGGACCTTTGCAGCCTAAGTTAATGAAGCTCTATTTCACAGCGACAAGTTAATTAGACTTTAAGCAGCATCTGGAGACTCCTACGGGAGAACCTTCTAGAAAGGACCGTAAGTTGTCACTATTCCAAAGGCAGAAAGTCAGAAGTGGTCTCTATTTTAGGTATTATTCATGTCAAATGTCTAGTTTCTTGCCTTCTCTACAGGTCCTCCTTATCCTCCCACATTGCTCACCCAGCTGTTCCTGTTGACTCCTCTTTCCTTCCCCTGTGTCTCAAGTGACACTGTTCACTGTCCTCACTTGCCTTCTTCTCCTGTTCTGTGCTGAAAGGGATAGACATTCAATTATTTCCAAAATTCTCTTCTCTCATGATTAGTAGTGTTGCTCCGGTACGTGCTTGTCTACCTAGATGCTGCAACTGTGATTCTGGCTGCAAATTAGGTATCACTGAGTCAGCTTCTCACAGGAGATTTAGAAGAGAGACAGAGATGTCTTTTGGATCCTGACCATGTTCTTGAGAAGCAGGAGTGTGATTTTTTGGTCTTTTCCAGTTTTCTGTTTGTCAAGGAGCTATGGTGGTGGCCTCACCTTGATCTGCTCTCTGATCCCTGAGCACAGCCTTTCCTGTCCATGCTCTGCTTCCCGCTGCAGCCAGGTCCTCTGGCTAGAAAACCAGGGCTCCTCGGCTCTTTTATATTGTTCCAGAAGTCACTCCAAGAAAGTCCTCTCAAAACCCAATAGGCTGTGGATGAGTTCCATGTGCCTGGTACACAATGTGCATTGTGCATTGTACACTCTTTCACTGAATCCTTCCACTGAATCATTCCAACTGCCCTAGGAAGTAGACATTGCCACCATCTTATTAGGATTCCTAAGGTGATGGTGAGGGAGTTCAGTAATTTATCTAAGCAAATGGAGCTTGGCCTTACACTCCCTTTTTTCTTTGAATCTCCTCTGTCACTCCAGCTATAAGCAGAAAATGCTCAGTGTTGGAAATCAATGTGGCCTACTGAGATTTCAAGATTGTTTCCTTCATTTTCAAATGGGGAGACTGATACTGGAAGAGGATTGTGACCTCATTTGTTTCACTCTCCCCCATGAACCAGCTATTCCTGCACCACTGAATAAGACCATGTTCCCTGCATACATGGTGGGATTGCATGCCTCCGGATAGTGCGGAGAAGGGGTCCACCTGCTCCCTGTCACATCCCTATTCCTCTCCAAAGAGCAGGAGAGCTATGTACCAGTCTCTCACAAAGACTGGTGAAAGATCTCATTACCGTCTCTAGAAGCAAATAACTAAAACATTTAAATCATGTTGTTTCATGTAAGGTCAGTTTCATCCAACATTGTTTGGATATAGCATTGATGAGAAATAATGACACTCTCTGGTTGTGAGCACCATGTGGAGTGTGCACATTCTCCTGCTGCTTGTGTGACTTTTTTCTTGGGATGTTGGTTCCCTCCCACATCCCAGAGAAGTGCAGGTGCGTTTCCTTGGCAGCTCGTCCCAGTGGGCATGAGTGTGCGTGTAGGTGATGCAGCCCTTGCTGGAAGAGTTTGCTGTCCAGGGCAGGTACTGCCTGTACCCTCAGCCACTGGGGTGGACTTCACACATCCTGACCCTGCACTGCAGTGTGTGAGTGGGAAGTAAGTGAGTGAATGAAAGCATGGGCACAGAATGATCAGGAGTAGAGGTGTTCTGGGTCTTTATTTGGAAGCCTGGGGGTATTTTCGTACACAGAGATATGCCCTAGGAATCTAACTGTCCTTGACATCAGTCCCAGCCTCTGGTATAATTGGGCTTGTTATATGTCTTTCCCCTTCAAACCCCAGTTTCCAGTGATCCCATTTCTGGGAATCTACCCGAAGGTTACAAAAACATTAATTCAAAAGGACACCTGTACTTGGATGTTTATTGCAGCACTATTTATAATTGCCAGGATAAGGAAACAACCCAAATGCTCCAAAAACAGATGAATGGATCAGAAAGTTTTGGTATACGTATACAATATATGGAATATTATTCATCAATCAAAAAAGGCAAACGTTTGTCATTTGCCTCAACATGGATGAAGCTAGAAGGATTCATGTTAGCAGAAATAAACCAGAAAGAAAAAGAGAAATACTGGATGGTCTCACTTGTATGAGGGATATAGGGAAAACAAACAAACAAACAGACAGACAAAAAAAATTTAAAACTGCCAACAGAACTGAAACATAGAGCAAGAGTAGGGGGAGGAGGGTAAAATTGGAGGAGTGAAGGGCACAAGAGATTAAGATGGTTCATGGGTGATAAGGTGGTGGGAGAACCCCGGGGCAGACAGTGATGTAAAAAAAAAAATATATATATATATATATATCATATATATATGTGTGTGTGTGTGTGTGTGTGTATAAATACACACACATGTATGTGTGTGTGTAATCAATTTAAACATAAAAAAAAATTTTAAAAAAACCCAGTTGCCAAGAAACTGGGTTAAATGAGGACTAGCTATATCATGAACATTGCACAGGGTCCACGTAGGACCCTGTAGGAGCAGAGCTAGGGATGGAGGCCTTGCTGGCCCAGATTCTCTCTAGCTCTTTCCTGGTCCTTCCCTTCTGCTGGTTCGGCTGGAGTTATCTCAGGCCTTGGGGGTCCCCCCATGTCGTCTTACTGGAGGTACCCCCTCTCACGCTGCCCAAGGTCTGGCAGCTGAAGTCCCTTGCACTGTGATTCTCTCGTAGGCTGGCACTGTAGTCTAGATTAACATTTCCTCGAAGTGAATGGTGAGGCACTCTCTTCAGGTGTGGGTTTTGGGGAAGAGGAAGGTCCCTGGCCTTTTGGAGCATAGTGGTCATCCTTGTTTAGATAAAGGGGTCTGGCTCGACTTCTCAGAGAGCACACTGTGGTGTAAGGTGCAGGGAGTGTCAGGAAAATCTCAGTTGGCCTTGCTCTGCCTTTGACGCTCATTTCCAACCCTTTGAGGAAAAGCACCAGAGTCCAGACCAGAACCTAGGCACTATGAAAGCACCAATTTATTACCAACCCTTATTGATTCTGTACAGCCACCCCTGGGGAACCCTCACCCCCCCCATTTCCCGCAGCCTGAATGAAACCTGTCTTTTGCCAAGTCTCTGCTCAGTAGTTACCACCTCCTGAAGCCTCTGTAAACCTGGCAGACAGATTGATCCCTTTGTCTTGATCAGCCAACAAGCTCCATTGACAAGATGGAACAGTTCTCTAGCACCTACCACAGTGTGCTGTGCTGAGCTGTTTGTTTATCTGTGTTTCCCACTTCGCGTTGACCTCTTTAAGAAGAGTGACTGCATCTTACTCATCTCTTAATCCTCCACAGCTAAATAAATATTTGCTAAGACAAATAGAATTTCCACCCCCAATTCAGTGCAACACCAGTACAGCAGTCCAGAGTTCCTAAAGTTTAAGGAACCCTCGATTGTAAGGGGCACCTGTGATTTAGTAACTGCTTGGGGGTAGAAGCACTTGATGTTCGTGTGTCCTTTATATTCGCTGCTGGTGAGCAGTTTCCAGAGCCTCGCTCCCCAGGGTAGATGCTGCTTCACCTCTGACAGTTTTCCTGGTCCTGGAGAAGTGCCTTAGTGACTCTATGCCTCGGGTTCCTTATCTGGGAAAACAGGGCTGAGGGCAGATCTATTTCACTGGACTCTTGTGAAGATAAAGTAAATTAATATTTGTACAGTGTATGGAATGTGTTGTGGAACATAATGTGCTATGTAACTACTTGGTATTATTATTTTCCTGTTATCAGATCTGTACAATGTAAATGAAAAAAATTTTTTTTTGTGTACACCAAACACAAAAAAATTAACATCCTTAAAAAATAACTCATTTCAGAATAATTTTCATAACACTGCCTGCATTTTGGGCACCTTTTTTCTGTGGACACTTAAAGGGTTACTCTTTCTACTACCACAGAGACTTATTCCTTGAATTATTATTTTCCTTACTTTTCATTAGCCTTATTTCCACCGGAAGAACCAGCCCAGTGTCTGGTCTGACTTCTCATCAGTTGTCAGGTAGCCCAGCAAACAATAAGTGCCTAATAAAATAGTATATAAACAAATGAATCACCAGTTGCACCCACACATCACACCTGGAATCAATGAATAGATACTACACATTCAGATACTCAGAGTTATCAACAAATGAACAAATAGGTTCCTTCCTTCTTGCTCCAACTCTGTTATATGTGTTAGATTTACACTTTGGGGACAGATCTAAAAAGGTGTCAGGTCTTAAATACATCTTGTACCTCTTCCCCTACTTGCCTTTATCCCTTGTCTTATCCAGCTTGGGATGTGGACAGTTTTCTCAAAGCTGCCACCTCACAACTCTCTACACCATTCTCATTCATGAACCTTGACCTGTCTTATCTTTTATATTATAAGAGTTTTCAAATGATCCTTTTTACTTCATGCTGTCTTTATTGTTTGTGTGCTCTGCTTTTCCTACATTATCATCATCCCAGGACTCCTTCAGGAGCTACCAGGAGAAACCATTTAATAAATGCTTTGAATAAAATATTGGTACTGGCTGGAGGAACTTTTTATATGTGAGCTAAAGAACACAGATGATAAGGTTAGTATAATTATTCACTCTTAACTTTATTAAAAACCCGTAGCTTACATTTATTAAAACCCAGGTGTTGGCCGTGTAACAAGAGGCACAAGATTAAAATATATTAAAATATACCGTTATTCTCAAAATTGTTTTCTTCAGCATTGGGGGTATTCAAACAAGGAACCTTCCTCTGGGGAGTATCAGAGTGGCAACAATAGATTTTCATGAAGTCACTGACCTTGAAAGAATGAAAGGTTCAAATTGATGATGGGTAGGAGTCAGGTATTCTGGGGGAAGAGTGATCCAGAGTCAGGGTGAGCAGGCCTTGTGCGGAGGTAGACCAGTTAGACTGGAGTGGAGAATGGAAAATTTGTATGAATTTTATAGAGCTGGTTTCTGAGTGTAGTGGTGTGGTAGAATCTGTTAGATGAAGGCAGTCTAAATAATTTTTGAATGTAGGATTCAAGGATGGAAAGGATAACCTATGGGGTCAGCTGAACATCTCATTATGAATGAGTCGAGATGACTTTACAAGCAAGGCAATGGGAAGAATAATTCAAAGTCTCCCCAAAAGCAAAAGCCCAGGATGAAACAGTTTCATAAGTGAGTTTTAACACAATCTTCAAAGATGAGCTAATACCCGTCCTCAAACTCTTTTAAAAAATGATAAAGAGGGAATAATTTCAAACACATTTTATAAGCCCAACAATACCCTAAAACCAAAACCAGATAAAGACAATACAAAGAAAATCACAGATCAGTTTCCTCAAGGAAGACAGATGCAAAAACCCTCAACAAAATCTCAGCAAACTAAATTCAACCATACATTTAAAAAATTATGTATCTTGACCAAGTGGGGTTTATATCAGGGATATAAGTATGATAACATCTGAAAATCAATCAAGATAACTCATAACATCAACAAAAGGAATGATTAAAACCATATGAGCCTATCAGTAGGTGTTGAGAAAGTATTTGTTAAAATGCAATATCCACTTACACTGAAACCTTGAAAAACTGGGGATTAGTGCAACATACCTCAACACAATAAGGGCCATATATGACAAACCCACAGAGAACATTACTTTCAATGGTGACAAACTGAAAGCTTTCCTACTGGTATAAGGTCTGGTATAAGACAAGGCACCACTATTATTCAATGTAACATTGGAAGTCCTAGTTAGAATAGTTCGGCAAGGAAAAGATACAAAAGGAATTCAACTTGGGAAAAGTAGTTTTCTCTATGAAATACATACATATATATGAAACATATATGCTTGTGCATATATATAAACTATATACTATATTATATATGTTATATATAATATATACTCAAATGCATATACTACCTAATCAATATACATTATCTCTAAGTTCACCTAGAACTCTACCTAATACATACAAAACACAGGTGTCTATTACCGGATGGTGTGGTGGTGATGTTGATGGGCATTGATGAAATCACTGGGACAACTCCACACAGCTGGCATGCTGGCGTGGGACTTCCTGTCACAGCTGTAGTTTGGCATAATGAATGACAGATGTCTGACACCCTTACCCTCTCTGCCATGTTCCTCCCCACTTTGAGCAAGAAAATTATAACTGAGGCTGGATGGAGGATGGGAGCCATCCCATCCTCGTCAATCTTTCTGCCTCCAATTCCCTTCATGCGGATTTTTACTCTGCATCTTTGTGACATTGTTAATCTCCCAGAAGATAGCTAAATGAAGTTGCTCTGGTGAGGACTTTGCTTTCTCAGCCACATTTATGAACTTGACGACCATCATCACAGATGTTTTCCTCCTACCCTCTGAACTTGAAGGATTTTTTGCCTGCCATGTTGGCCAACCATATAGAAGCTGCTCTCTGCTGCTGTTTCATAGTGATTGGTTTTCTCTCCCCACTGGGGTTCAGCTTCCTCTGAGGCCTGCCATGGCTTGCACTTGCCTTCATGTCTGGCAGAGGTGCTCACTTAGCCATGCTTGAAAGAAAGAATGAATAAATGAATCCCCTGGAGTGCTAGTAGCAGGGAAGAGCTCATAAAAACAGCATAACCTTTTTGATTGATTGTGATTTTTGAAGAACTAAAAATAAGTGTATTCCCAAGTATGCAGAGAAGGTGATTTTTAACGTGAAGTTAAATGGAGCTTAATCATCAAGTATCGTTATATATAGCCTTAGAGTTACAGTAAATGGAGGGATGTCAGAACCAGCATTGTGTCCTGAACAGGTTTGTCATCTGCCCAGACCCTCCTGCTTTTTAATTGCACTTTCAAGGAAGAAGGGATAGAGCCAAGATGCTGGATCTGGTGTTAGTAACTGACATAAAACCCAGAACTTGGCTACTTCTAGATCTGCCCTCAGGCTGCTGCTCTTCAAACCACATCCATCAAAGAGCCTTCAGGAGAGGAGCACGTGCTACCAGAGCTTTTCTTGCCAAAGCTACTCTTCCGCCAAAGCCTTTGGGCAACACTCTTCTGCCAAAGCCTTTGGACAACCCAACACTCAGAAGCTCTGCAGGTTGATGAAGCAGAGGAAACGTAGTGTCAGAAGCAAAAGTAATGAGGAAGACTAGGAAGGAAGTATGGGGCCAGGATAGTCTGTTGGGGATATTGTTTTTGGTGATGGGGAAGTGGGCTTGGGAATCAAGACAGTGGGGACTCAAGTTGCTATGGACTGAGTGTTCCCCATCTCCAGATTCATAGGTTGAGACCTTAATCCCTAGTGTGATGCTGTTTGGAGATGGCACATATTGGAGGTGATAAGATGATGATCAAGTCCTACAAACTGGCCCCTTGATAAGATGAGTGTCCACACAAGACCAGGAGAGTAGAGACTGCCCTTTCCCATTTAGGTGGCCTGGTGAGAAGGCAGCTGTCTGCAGCCGGGAAGCGTGCCCTTGCTAGGAAACAAATCCACTGACTCCTTGATCTTGGGCTTCCTGGCATTCACTTGATCTTAGCCAAAAGGCCAAGAAGTGATGACTTCCTGGCATTCAGAGCTATAAGTCTGCTGTGCAAGCTGTCTGTCTCTGGGGTTTTGTGATTGTAACCTGCCGAAGACACAGGCTCTGCTCCACCAGTTTGGAGATCCCCTTGCTGTTACCAGAGCAGAGAAGTTTCCAGTCACTTGGAAGTTCTAAGAATATTTGCAAAGCTATGAGAGAATTTGTATATGTGTATATGTGTGTGTGGAGGGGGTGTATTTGTGTTAGAATATGATAAAAAGTGGGAAAGCTTTTATCCTGAATGATGATGGGCAGAGAGAATGACCCCGAGAGAGAAGAAAGAGACAAAAAAAAAAAAAAAAAAAAAAAAAAAAAAAAAAAAAAAAAAAAAAAAAAAAAAAAAAAAAAAAAAAAAAAAAAAAGGATACTGTCAGAGCTGCAGGATAGAGTCCGTCTCAGCTTTCCTGTCCAGGTCTCAGGCCTCAGGTCCTCCTATTTTACCTAATTCCACAACACATAGTTCCTACTTCATATCTGGAGTCAACTGCAATTCTTCACATTCCTTCTCCTATAAACTCCAACACCTAATCCCAGGTGCTAAAGACAAAATAACCAGAAGTTAAACAATGACCATTAAGTACTTCTATGATAGGCTGGTGTCATTGCTTATTTATTAACTGTCCCCCACATCTGTTATTTGTAATGCCATCTTTATACCAAAATATGCTTTGAATTCCTGACACATTATTACTTCTAAAAACTGACCTAAACGCTAGTTTTTAGGGGTATGTGTGAAATAACTTGGTCCATTTGTCCGTCAGTATGTAGCATAAAGATCAAGAGTGGGGTTTGTTCTCTGCAGGCTGAATACCAGCAGCTGGACCTCTGGACAAGTCAATTAAACACTTTGAACATTGGTTTCCTTTGTTATCCCTAAAATGGAGAGATAACACTCACCATTAGATGTTTTAAAGGAGTAAATAACTTAGCCCACATAAGTCAATTTTGTTTGATAAATAGTATGACTTGTAATGAACCATAATTTCTCATTTTCTTCTCTTTTTTTCAAACCATGAGCAGATGATTTTTACCTATTGGCATAGTTAGTCATCATCTAGAACTTCAAACACAATTATTCAGTTTATCCTAAGTTCAAAATAGATGAAACTTGATTTTTGCATCACCGATAACCCTCTTTCAAAGTATATTTTTTCTTAAATTATTTTTTTAAAAGCCCTGTATTTTTACCTCACCGTCTGGGAAAAGGTTTTTTTTTTCCCCCAAAAGGCAATTGACAGCCTTTAAGTACTCAGTTATCAGTTGGTACTTTCTGTCTATGGTTGAATGATGACCAGAGCACAGAGGGATAAGGTCTCTGGAAAAACAGCAAGAGGACCCCCTCTTCAATTCTTTTTATAGTCAGCTAGAAGGATCCTGATTCAATTTAGGTGTGAATTTTTTTTTTTTAGTTTGTAACTGGATTAAATTTTGCAGTCCATTAAAAACCAATTGGCTGACTTGCCCAAAAGGCATTTTGCTTTTATGAAAAAGACTTCATTTCAGAGTTCTTTTTTTTTTTTTTTTCCTTCTTGAAGAGTTATTTAGCCTACAGCTTTCCTGGGTTTCCCTTATTGGTATCTCCACGTCTTCATTTGGATAAGAACATGCGTAAATTTTAGAGTCCCTGTTGGCTATGGTTTTGTTCTTTTGAGTGGGGATGAGTTTCTCAAAAGTTCTTTTTATCACTTACACTGTGAATGCTATTGCTGGAGTAGCTGAGAATTACTATGCAGAGTCTAAAAGTCTGGTTGAAGGAGAGCTCAGGATATGTTTTAATAGCAGATATAAAGCAATCAGGATGTAGAATGTTGGGAGAAATATCTTCCAAATAGTGACTCAAGAGAAGAGGGACTTTAAGAGTAGAGAGCCCTTTCCTTTGTCAAACTAAACACATGTGTGGACTTAACAAGTGTGCTTTTTCATAGCACCACCCTTAAAAAAATCAAATTCAGGTGATCCTCTTTCAATCTATGAAGATTTCAGATGCACAGCACTATAGCTTGACATCTACATATGCCATGTAGGATCTAGTTTCCATCTACACAATTGACCCTCTATATGGTATATGCCCATTCCTTTCCCCTTTGGTGCCTGCAATTTTGTTGTTAGAATCTAAGTATTTCTTTTATTAGATTGTTCACTTGATCTTTACCTTCACATACCAGTGAAAACAGTCTCTGTCTTTCTCTGTCTGACCTCTTTTACTAAGTATGATTCCCTTAAGTTTTATTCATGTTATGCAGCTGGCAATTTCCTCTTTAATTAATAACTAAGCAGTACTCCATTGTGAGTATATGCCACCTCTTCCTTATTTACTCCTCTGTTGATGGGTACTTAGGTTGTTTCCATATTTCAGTTATTGTGAATAGTGTTACAGTGACTGTGGGGGTGTGTGTGTATGTTTTATGAGTTAGTGTTGTTGTATTCTTTGGGTAGACACTGAAAAGAATAGCTGTTGTTTCTACTTTTGTTATTTATTTTAAAAATCGTATTTATTACATATATTTTTTCTTACATCATCATATACCCCAAAGTTCTCTCACCACCATATCATCCATGAATCTTGTTTCTATTCTTGATCATATGTTGTTTAGTATTAATTTTTTGATGGAATACCCATACTGTTTTCAGTGACTGCACCAATTTACATTTCCAGCATCTAGACACAAGACTTTTCTCCACATCCATTCCAACACTTGTTTCTTTTCAATAATAGCATTTTAACTGCTGCAAGGTGAGAGCTTGTTGATTTGTATTTCCCTATTTTTAAGTGATGATGAACATCTTACGTGGACCTTTTCACCATCTAAAATTTCACTCTCTGGTGAAATGTCTGTTTTAGAGCCTTTGCCCATTTTTAAATTGGGCTGTTTGTGTTTTTATTGTTGGATTTTTGGCAATGTTTATGTGTTCTGGATATTAATCTCTAGTCAGATATATACATTTCATCCATTCAGTTGGTGGCCTTTTAACATGTAGATGATAGTCAAACTTTGGCATATCAGTATGCCATCGGACATTCATTTTAGGTCAGTACTAATAGTTTTTCAATGGTAATAATATGAACAACAGAGAATTACAAAAACAAACAAACGCAAACTACAACAAAAAAACCCCAAAACAAACAAAATAATATGAACAATAGAAATTTAAAAAATATATAGTGGTAGTAATTCAGAGAACCAATACTTTCTGAGCATTTACTTTATGCCTGATATTCTGCCATGTGTGTTATATGCTGGATGCCCCTTGTACCATTCAGAACCTTCTTATGAAATTGATTCTCTCTGTTGGGCTTCTGACCACTGCTAAATCTGATGGAACTGCTTGCCCAGGGGCACAGAGCTAATGGGTGGTGTGCGAGGTGCTGTCACAAGGCATCCATTCAGCAGGAGGTTATGTATTTGGTGTTCAGTTCAGAAGAGTAGTTAGTTCTGCAAAGTCAGATCGAACTTCTTAGTGATGTGGGAACTCTTGTGCAGATACGAAATTCAGAGCAATTGGTGATATCTCAGCTAGTGACAGATGTTGAGCACAAGGTTCTTACAGACTGCCTGCTTCACTGGTCAGACTCAATTTCAGGAAGGTGCTGATTCACTGACATGGTTGTTTTGCATGATGGCCAGCTGTTTATTCAATACTTGAGATTGATTCTGTCTAATGGGAAATTAGCTGTTGACTTTTAGGGAAAGCAAAAATTAAAGAAGTTTTGGGGTAGGCTACAGATAATACCTTGTTCCTAAGTTGCTGCCATAGGCTCTGTTCTCTGTTGAAGGCATCTCAGAGATTGACAATTCCTTTGTCCTGGTTGACACAAATCTCAGTTGTTTGTCCAACTGTTGCCAAGTGACACATACATTAGCATAGCCAGGAAGTGCTAGATAATAGGGTTCCAACATTTCCCTCTATTATTTTTATAGTAATTAGGAGTAAAAATTATTTTTAGGTTTCTGGTAGTCATTGTTTATGGCAGCTATTTTAACTTTGTAAATAAGCTTCTATTTCCTGGTTGCTTGGAATAAAAAATTATGAACTAGACTAACTCCTGGATGACCGAGTAGATTTCTGTGTGGTTTGTATGAGACAAACCCCAGGATTGGGTCACAATTAATTTTGTGAAAAAGCATTTTCAGTGGGAATCTATCTGGGAAGAATTACTGTTTCCCATTATTACACATAAAAGTGTAAAGCTTTACTTATTTAATCGTACAAAATGTACAAAGATGGAATATTTTTATGGAATCAGAAAAAAGCACTACTGTTTCTGGTGGGCTAGTTGAATAGAGGAATGTGTATGTCTCTTTGGATCTAAAGCTTTCCTGATTACACATGAGCTCCTGTTCTGCTTTAGTATGCTGAGTGTATTTCATCTTGAATCAGGCAAGAATTCATTAGGAAGATGTTACAATGTGCCTATGCACTCCTTCTTTTGCTTTCTTAGAATGTCAGTCATTTAAAAAAAATTACTGTCTCTTGTTCTCTTTCCTGGGATCTCATTAGATTTTCTCTGGGAAGGAAGAGATTCAGCTAAAATCAAAGCATGTGGCTTGTCAAGTGTTGCCCTGCACTATGCTAGGGGTTCAGAAAGATATTTAACACACTTTCTGAGTTCCTTCCAGAGTACGGTAGCAGAATATAAAACTTTACATGGAAAGAAGGGGATAAGAGCAAAAGAAAAATATGCATACATAGTCATTTGGAACTCTCCAAAGTTTTGGGTTAGAAATATCGACTTTTTATCTATAGAATCAGCACCAGAAATATCAGTGAGTTAGCAGCTATTGACCCCTACCTGGGGAACTTTCAGAATTGAAAGTTCTATTCCCTGGGTAGGTTAAAAAATGCTTTTCTTACTTGACATATTGCATAAGTTAACAGTTTCTGAAAAGCACTAATTGACTCATCAGAAACATTCTCTAAATGCACAGCAACTGCAAAGTCATATTCAAAGAACTCCGGCAAGAAACTCAGCATGGTGTCATTTAAACCTTGGAGATGTGGGGCTTGAGTTTATAATCCTGTTTTCTCCTGGATTTGGAAGATGAAATGAACTTGAAACCAACACAGAACAGAATCATTGGGCGACCCCATTCGCCTTGCCTTTAAGTACAGTGGTTTGCTCTTTGGTTGAACAGGAAGTGGGTAATTTCTTCAGCATGCAACCCTCTCACTTTTTTTTTTTTGAGACTAGGTCTTGCTATGTTGTCTGGAGTAGCCCCAATCCCACAGACCCAAGCAATCCCTAGCCTTGGCCTCTCAGGTAGCTGGGATTACAGGTGCCCACCACCAAGCCTGACTGCTTTTTCAAGAACAGGTCTCGCTATGTTGCCTGGGTAGTCTCAAACCCACAAACTCAAGTGATCCCTGACCTCTTTACCTCCCAGTGCTTGGATTACAGATGCATGCCGCTGTGCCAGGCTTCGACCATCTCACTTTTGACTACACACACAGGCTTTCCTCCTCCCTAGAGATCACCTCCCTCTGCTGATGGCTGGACTTGGTGTTGGCGTGGTGGGCAGGGGAATGTATCAGTGACAACTCTTATCCACCCGGGGGTGTTGGCAGAATTCAGTTCCCTGCTGGCTGTTGCTGGAGACTTCAGTCTTCCTTCCACTTATGTACGTGCTGCTCATGGCATTGCCTCCTCTGGAGGCCATGATGTTGGGAGATGGGTCAGGAGAGATTGCGGGAACAAACCAAGGGAGTGACCAGGATGCCACAGTCTTTATTAATTTGATCTGACACTGGCCATGGAGACTCAACCTGATACAGGCAGAGGAGACACGTAGCAGAAGGTGTCCCAGAAGGCAGGGCTCACTGATCACCACCCTGAACTGACTGTCATTGGACACTGTTTACGGTTTAGCTTTACTGCATATGTGGCTTTGGTACAGGATAGGCTAAGAATGATGTTCACATTGAAGTGTTGCCGTTGCTTGTGGGCTCTGGAAACAATGGAACAATGCCTCAGTAGGCTTGCGGCTGAAGCTTTTTAACACAGATTAAGTTTCATTAAGTAGTTGACAACGCAGCTTAGAATATGTGGGTTCATAACCAGCTGCTGACATGCGTGTGACATCAGTGGTGTGAAGTAGCTACAGAAAGTGTGTACATTTCAGAGGAGCTTCATGGGGCCTGAAACGTTTTTGTCAGTTTTAATAGGTGGGGCTTAACTTTGGCTATTGTTTCCTCTTTCAAATGTATTTGAAATCTTTCTCTTGATTTGTGTCCTGTTCATAAATATGCATGTGGCCTGTCTATGCTGAAAATGCCTCACTTTAACCCACTGGAGATGGACTTCATCTGATCAATTGTCCTTGCAATGGCAGTGTGCAGTGAGGTTTTGTGTAAAGCATGTGTGATAATATGCCCTGACACCACCCTGTATCCCATTAGCTACTTCCTCTAATTAATTAACATCCTCTCGAGTGTGGTTTCTAGATGGGCTGTGAAAAAAGTAGAGAATTGAGAACTAATCAAATCGTGTCAGGCCTCTAAACAAAGTCTTGTGTTTGTGAAAAAAAATACTTCAGAGCATTAAGGAAGGGAGGAAAGAATGGGTTGGAGTGATTAAGCAAATCATATTGTGCTTGGTTTTCATTTCCTTATTCTATCCCGCGAGGTATGAGGAGCTTAGCATCCTGCAGGAATACAATCAGGGATCTTAGGTGAGAGGGTGGGGCTCTTGGATCTGAGGCTTCATACCTGAGGTTCAGGGAGAAAAGGTGATAACCCGGTGTATGTAGACACTTCCATGGGTTGCTCTGTGCATGCTGGGAGGTGACGGCAGACCGGAAAAGAGAGTGGGATATGATTCACAGTCTTGGCAGCTGCTGGCTCCTCTGTAGGAAGACATGGTTCTTCCTGAGCTTGGGAGCTTGTCAGAAGGCTCTTGTTTAGAACCCGAGGTGGGTAGTTCTGGCAAAGCTGGTCACAACAGGCTTATCGGAAGGCTAGCAATGCTCTTGTAATGCTGGTTGAAATGGTTTTCTGTTTCTAGAGCCTCAGCTTCTAGAACAATTTATTGTACTAACCCTTCATTGGTAGAGTTAGTGGTTGTCATCTCGTTGACCTCTTGGACACCATCTTGAATCGTTGGCAGGAATGGATCTGGGCTTTTGGATCTCTTTGGAAATCTGGATGGCTTTGGGAAAAATAGTGTACAATTATAAACAAAGTTGATATGGAAATATTTATTTACAGTGAGCAAAGAAATAACACGTTCTGTATTTTATGAGGTTCTCAAATACCACAAGCATCATGCATCCGGAAGGAAAAATATGCCAGATAGCTTCTGCTCTGCTCATGTGTTGCAAAACATGTTTCTCTTTCACGATCCACCCACAGTGCTGGGCACTGCAGGACAGATTCATATCACAATATTTATGTCACTGTCCTGCCTCTGATCTCATGTCCTTGGCACTGAGAGTGACAGAACCATTCCCAGATGTCACTGTGAATCTTGTATAATGAGCCCTCACTTATCTACACCCAAAAGTTGATGTGGCCTCATAAATAAGTCCAATAACCCAAGCCAAGGGTTCCCCTGTTCCATAGCACTGCTGAAAATGCACTTGACCGCTTAGACCTCTTCCAGTGTGAGTGAAAAGGCCACTGAGGATGAGTCGGCGAGGGAAGAGACTGTTTCTTTTCTTGGTGATTAAAAGCTCTTCTGTATGATTTATGAAAACACATGGCCACAATGACCATGAGGACACACGCCCCCTCTGTGGGTGTGTGCAGATTATGGCCTCTGACATGTGTCCTTAATATAACCTCCAAGGTTGTATTAAGGTTATATTAGGCCTGTTATTTCTGAACCACGAAGATGAGCCCAGAGGTACTGACCATATTTTGCCCTCACCATTGATCCTGGTCTTTGTGACCTGACTGGCACTTAGGACTTAGGTCTATGAATAGGACTTAGGCTCCTAGGACTGTGAATATTTCCACTGTCCTTTCGTCTGTGCTTGGCTGACCCTGGTACATCCAGCTTTCTCTGTTTTATTCAATGTGTCTACCCTGTGTTTTAGAAAATGAAGCGATATACTGATAGAAAGTACCTGGAATTGGTGGCAACGTCAATGTCGTTTCTTTTTCTGTGCCTCTTCTCCCTGAGGTGGGATGAGCAATGTTCATTCCGGGCTAACTCTGTTACCACTGGCACCCAGGGAGATATCTTGTGGATATTTTAATTCTCGGGAGACAGGATTGCAGCAACTAACTTCTTTCCTGTGCAGATCAGAACTCAGTATGACCAGGAAGTGAAATCATTCACTCTTTATTCTTTTATTTTTTATTTTTTGGAGACTAGGTCTCGCTATGTTTGCTCGGGTAGTCCTGATCCCATGAACTCAAGTGATCCCCAGCCTCAGTCTCCCAGGTAGCTGGGATTACAGGCACCTGCCACTGCGCTCAGCTGCTTTTTCTAGACCAGGTCTCACTATGCTGCCTGGGGTAGTCTTGAACCTGTGGACTCAAAGTGGTCCCTGGCCTCTTGCCTCCCAGAGCTTGGATTACAGACACACCATACCTGGCTATCATTTGCTCTTTTGATCTGGAGTAACAGAGGCATCCACCTGATAGACTTTAAAAAGCAGACTCGACTCCTCTTAGCCTATCATTGTAAACATTTCCACAAGTCTGTCTGTGTTAAGGGGACATCTTGCAGTGACATGGTAGCCCCCTTTCGATTTTAGCTTAATTCATCTACCAGGCACATTAGCACACGCAGTCTTGTGTTCGCCCACCCTGAGAAGAATTGTGCAACCATCAGCCAGTCCTGACAGGACAAGGGAAGCCCTGGGGACTCTGGTTTTCCTGGCTATCACATTCCTGTCTTGCTTTCTATTTTCCTAATTTCAACTAATTATCATGCCCACTAATCTAACACATAGCACAAAAGCTTAGCCAACCCCCCCAGATCTGCGGTTCAGATTTCCTCCTGGTTTTTATTTCAGTTCCCTCCTTCTTTCTTTTATTATTAATCAATTCCTAGGTGAACAAAAGTCTAATCTTTCTTGTCCAATTATGAATTTTCACTCTGCGCTGGCAAGATTTTCTTATCTGTCCTGGCGGGAGATTTGGGCAAAAGTCAGGCCTCCCGCTGCACGAACACCTGGCTGAACTTGGATGGTGAACTAGGTGCCACGTGACTAATTTAACCAGTCGGCCGGGCGATGTTTTTGTTTTCCTTGACTAGTCTCTTCCTTCACGCTCTCGTGTTCTGTAACCTCAAATAAAATCACACGCCGCTGATGTATATGTTTAATTCAAAAGCGTTCTGTGTAAAGATGAAACTGAAATTTCATCTTAAATAGGTCTATTCATTCAGGGTTTGGGAGGCCAGCCAGAAATGAACTCCAAATGCAAGCCTCTGCCCCCGCAGCTGAAAGCACATGCCACATGTGACTTCAACCTATATTTTCAAACGGCCAATCGAACAAGCTTCAAATGCTCTCAAGCTGCGACTCGGCTCCTACGGAGGGATAAACAGAGGCCCCAAACTGTGCACTGAATATATAAGTCATCAAAGCAATTTTAAAATCAATTCAACATTTGACAGGGAGCCAATACGGTTCCCCTGTGATTGGAATGACATGCTCAGGCTACTACTCGGGGTAAATTCTGACAGCAGTGTTCTGTGCACGCTGGAGCCCAAGCGGGCGCCTTCTCCCGCCTCTGAGGGAAATCATATGAAGCCTTACAATGGAGTATCTGTGAGATCACTAACACATGGGCACCGTTCAACTGTGAGGCGCTGATGAAATCCTAGTGACTGAGCAAGGCAGCGTAAGACCCCCAGGGCATGGATAGGCCCCAGCCACACTCTAACAGGCAAAGGGAAAGCTCATCTCAGAATTGAGAGAAAATTGGAAACAGCCTTCCTACAAGGATGGAGGTTTGTTTTTTTTTTTTTTGTTTGTTTGTTTTTTTTGTTTTTTGTTTTTTGTTGGGGGGAGAGAATCAGGACAGGGGGTGATGGCAGTAACTGAAACACTATTGCAGGCTGTTGCATTTCAGTGTTTTTATGAGCAAATCGAGCTGGACTTGCTAAGAAGAGGTCTATTTGGCATGGCTATTTTCCCTCTTTCTATGCATTTCAGTTCTCAGTCTTTTTTTCTTATTCTCTTCTTAGCCTTTTTCAAATTCCTCTTGGCTCTTTGAGGTCTGCAGAAGACCTGGTGTGAAAAGGGTGGTGGAGGAAAACAGGGAGACCCCTTAAGGGTACCTTCATTTCATTGTTTAGCTTCTAACTTGCTTCTTCCATTTTTCCTCTTGCCACTTGGGAAAGAGTTACCTCTGTTTCTCTGGGGCAAAAGGGAAGAGAAGGTCTCCCATAGTTGGCACACTCATGGTGAGAGGCTCAAGTAGAGGTCTCTCCTCAGCCTGCATTTCCCTATTCTTTTCGCCTCAGATTCATCAGCGACACCGTTGTTTGTCCCCTCCTGCCACCACCTGGCACTGCCTCTGTGCCAGCCTCCTTCTTGGCTGTTTCTCGGCCTGTGCTCCGTTCACAACAGGCCTTGCTTGCTCCATCCTGCTCTCCCACCTTGTCATGCTTCAAGGAGAGATAGGGGACGGGGAGAAGGCGCCACCCATGGCGGGCGCAGTCGTGCCTCGTTCCTGGCTAGCACAGCTTTCCAGTCGGACCAAGTGCTGCGTGCTTCCCTGTACCTGGATAAATAATAAATAATGCTGCTAATGATGCTGGAGCAGAGCCCAGGTGAAATGTGACTAAGTGAAGGTCATGCACGTGATCTGGCTGGCTTCGTGTGGAACATCCCCAGGAAAGACAGAGTCATGGAAATCTGCTCTGCCCTGCTGCAAGACAACCTCTGTTGGGGACAAACGCCCTCCCGACCCCATGACAGCTCTCTCCCGTTCAACCTCCTGACCTGTTTCCACGGCCTGTGAGACCAGCGTGAGCTTCCCACCACCTGAACTCCTCCCTGCTGGTCCCTGTCCTCCAGAACCCTCCACCCATCTCTGTCCCGGCCTGTCATCCGGTTTTCAGTATTACTGTTTGTCAGGTGCTATCACAGACCAGACTGGGCTCATGCTGTGAAATCAGGAACACCTCATTTTACTACCTTATCTATCCCTAGAAAACTAGAGACAAGATGGCATAAATACCTCTAAAGAGTGATGGCACCATCCCTCCAATGTTTACCTAAGGAAACATCCCATAAAGAGATAGGAACAAATTTGTAAGTGACCCCTCTGCCCCCAATTACCTCACAAAAACCGATATATAAACCTGTTAGCCAATTTTATTATACCCTCGCCATTTGCCTTCCTTTAAAATTTATCATAAATTGTGGTCCATTCTTTCTAAATAGCCCTTTGTTTAAGAAATTGTCGTCCAGTCAATCCTTAGCTGCTGTAGCTAAGCCATCTCTCTCGTCGTCCTTTCTTTGTACCCTGCGTTCAGCTCTCAACAGGTGTTACCTCCTTGGCTCTTTGTTTTCACTTCTTACTCTGTTTTTTCCCTCTGCAATTATAGGTGTGTGAATTTATATATTTCCTTTCTCTGTTTACTTCTTTTTGTCTTTCCCTGGTAGATTAAGCTCTCCCAAGGGGGAAGGTTTGCGCTATTATCATGGGGATTCAGTTGTATCCCCAACAATACCTGGCACATCAGAGACACTCAGCAATAGTGGTGGGATGAGAAGCAGATGGAGCCATATGGAATGATCCAGCATTGGGCCATTCTCAAGGTGATCCTCCTCCAGAGGTAATTTCCTTGAAGAAACTACCCTATCTGACAGCATCAAAAATTAGATTTCCCTACCCCAAATGAGGAGGTTGGTCAAGTTTGACGAAAGCTTATTAGATCACACTTGTGTAAAATAGCAGCAAGGACCACACAGAGGGTCAGCAGGGAGTTGAGAGACTTTGCCTGCACCACACCTTTGGGGACAGTTTTTATAAAATAAGACAAAGTAAAGTAAAAGCTAATTAGAGACCCATCCTTCTCTGTCTGCAACTGGCTAAGTTCTCTCTGAAGGCTACTGCGTTCACCCGGTTGCGGGCCCACATCTGCCACTTTGCTCCAGCCTCACTCCAGGGCTCCGTCTGCCACCCAGCCTAGCTTCCAGCTACTGTCCACTCTGTCACCAAGTGCAGATCCTGGCGTGTCGGGTCCTTCTAGAACCTTCCCAGCTCTGTACTCTCCCACTTCACCTTCAGATTGCTCTCTGAAGTGACCTGGGCTTGGGCCTAGCAGCTCCTGCTGTCTCTATCTTCCCACTACAGAGAAGGTACCAAGTTCCATATTCTTGTCTCTAGATGGCCTGGCATCTTACTTGCCACCTGGCTTTTTCACAGATAACTCCCTCTGCCTGGAGCCCCCAGTCAAATCAGGATAGTCTTCTTTTCGCAGCAAAATGTGCCTAACCCCAGAGTCTGGCTTGATAGCCGCCCCTCACTCCTCAGGTCCTACCCCCACCTCTTCGGCAGCACTGGTAATGAAATCGTGTGCAAAAGGGGCAGAATCTGCTAACCAGTAAACCACAGGTCCACATTACTCATGCGTAGCAGTTGCCACTCAAAATGCAGTTTAACAAGGGATTTTATTTACAAGGGAACATTAACAGGGAAAACAAAAAGTCCTTAAAGCCACAAGTGGCCAGTCATCTTACTCCAGTCACCATTCTCAGTCCCAAAGGTTCCAAAGACACATGTCCATGATGGTGCTCCTTTGCTCCTCCAAACCTGAGGCTGGCACTCTGCAAAGTTCCAGTCATTCTCCATCGTCTTCACTTTGCTTCTTCTCACTCTAGTGTTCCGAGCTGCTCCGCTTCTTCAAGGTGCTTAAAAATTCTTCAAATGCTGATGCACAAATCAGCTTTCCAAATCCCTGGCCATCTCCAAGTACCAGATCACGATGCCACCTTGCTGCGGTGCCACACTTTACACATCAGCTACTTCTATCGACCACTATGGCTCCTTGCCATCTCCAGCTCACTCTTCCAGGGGACTTGTGCCCAGCCTGGTCAGCTGGCTACTATTTACCAGCTTGCCATTCTTGTCTCTCCTCTCCCCAAAAGTTCTCTCTTTCTCTCTAGTCTCTGCTCCCTTCCTTTTAATCTTTTTTTTCCCCTAAAAGCCAAAGGCTCCAATTGCCCTCTCCATACCCTCTTGGTGATACATTTTCTTTTCCCCACCTGGGATTTGCAACAAAGTAAAAGTGCCCTTCTCCTGTTTAGACCATCTTTACCTCTGTGTTTTTCAGACACAGCTAATGGCATCAATGCCAAGATTTTAATACTGCCCATATCAGGGTCCTGGCTTCAGTGTGTCTGTTCTTTGCTTGTCTGTTATTCCATTGGAACCTTTTCGAGTGCAGAATAGTGTCTGGTTAGGAAAACAAAGAAAGCAACAGAAATGAATCATGACTGATCTGATAAGGAAATACAACAGGCTGTGGGATTTCCAAGGAGGAGGTCTCTGAAGGCATCCTGGGGAAATAATGTTTGACCTGGGCTTTGAAGAACAGCCAAAATGCTACAAGCAGGGATGATGACGACAGGGTTGAGGCTGAGGGGAATAGCTGGGGGTCCCACATGGAGGGTGCAGAGCACAGTGAGGTGAAGAAAAAGCTTTGAATGCCATTCCAATGAGCTTTGAATACCGTTTCAACATAGTGCTTGTTCTGAAGACCATCAGGACCTGGGGATGAGAGAGGGCATCTTGCAATAGGGTAAAAGATGGCGTGCAGAGGGAGGAGGTTGGAGTGGTCCAGTGGTCAAGAGAGTGTAGACCTTCTTTGGGCCAGTGGTCAAGAGAGTGTAGACATAGCTGCAGCCACGGAAGGGACTCTAAGCAGGATGGAAAGGTGCTGCCACCTCAACGATTTTACGTGTCCTTCCACTCAGGTCCTGGTTCACACCACCTTCCTGTCACAGGGTGTGGAGAGGCTGTGACCAGTACATCCTGACAGGGAAGGGGGAATGCCTTATATGCCCACTATGCTGCCTGTGGGGAAAGAGTTGGGCTGTGAAGTACCCTCTGGTGTACTGGTATGTTGGAAGCTGCGGGTGGGAAAAAAGAAGAAAAAGAACAGATGGGAGAGACTGAGATGATCCAAGACAGAGTTGGACTCTGTCATAGACCTGCACTTAGTGAACATGTGCTAAACTGTTGGTTAGAGATTCCCGGGAAAATCCAGGATTCCGTGGCATGTAGCAAGTGGGGTAGGAGGATGGGGGTGGGGTGGGGAATTCATTAGCAGAAAAACACCTGTGGGGAGTAAAGACCTTTATATTTCAGGGAAATGTCTCTTTGGTGGGACATTCCTAGGAGATTAGGTGGCTGCTGTCACAGATCAGAGACTTGCCAGTAACCATCTCTAGTGTGCCAGAGATGGGTGAGAATAGATAAAGGTGTTCCTTTATTTAAGGCTCCCCACGCTGGTACACCTTGCTCTCCTTGGTACTGGTACACCTTATTCTCTTTGCTCTCCTTCCTCCCTCATCTCCCCTTCCCCTGCTTTCCTTTCCCCTCCCTGCCATCTCCTCTACCCTTCCCTCTTCTCCCTTGCACTCCTTTTATCCCTTCTCCTGCTGCCTCCTCTCCCCTTCCTTCTCCTCCTCTCTCTTTCTCTCTCCCCTGCCCTATCAACCATGAAATTACACTCTGAGCTAAAATGGACAGCAGACTTGGTGAGACTGAACCAGACATGTGGCAGGTGAGAGATGCCCCACTTGAGATACACTGAATCTGTGCTTTTAGGCCTAGAGCAAAGCATGTCCAGGGTCAGGACCTGTTTCCAGGATGCGCTGTTACCCAGGGCTGCCATTCTACCCCACTCCCCCACTTGTCCCCCCCACATAGTCATCTAGGTATGTAACTGGTTAGCTCTGCCTCTCCCCCACCTCTCTCCTCTCTCTCATACACACTATAGAACTCTTCATTGATGAATTTGCTTTTTACACATCCAAAGCTGAGAGAATATGTAAAATTCTTGATATCAGTGCTAATAAAGAGTGCTTAGTGTATGTCGTTACAGCTGACATTTCTTTATTGTTTATTATGAGCAGACCTTGAAATAGCCCGGTGAGGTGAAGACACTAAAGTTTGGGGAAGTATGGGAAATTGCCCGAAGTCACTACTAGTGGAGGCACAGCTAGGTTCTAGGTTCAACTTCAGAACCTTGACCTATAATCACCAAATTGTTCTAGGTTCAACTTCAGAGCCTTGACCTATAATCACCAAATTGTATCACCTCTTTATTCCCCAGAATTGACCATCAAGAAGATAGTCCTCAAGCTTCCAGGGTCTCTTTGGACTGACTCTTGGGAAGAAGCTCTGATTGCATCCTCAATCCAGGAGTGTCACGAAACCCATGAAATAGTGAGTACTTCCACATTTCTATCTGTGGGATTGATGTTCTTTTGGATAGACTAGAATATCCCATTTATCTCATCCGGCCCTTTTTACTTTTCACAAAGTGGCTACTAGAAAACTAGGCATTCTGCCATGTGGCTCTTGGTAGATTCCATCCACAGAGCCCTGCTTTAGAAGATGGGGCATAACTTTCCTCTGGATGTGGTATAACGTTCCTCTGAGCCCAGTTCCATGGTTCCCTAAAAGACTTAGCAAAGGGAGAGACTGGAGTGATAACTGGAAACTAAATCTGTGTGAGCTCTATGAGTCTAGTTCCCTTGGATGTCCTGTTCTCCATCCCTTTCATCCCCTAGACCCTTAGCCTTCTTTTGTTTTTGCTCTTTAAAGAAACTGCCTTGTGTTCATGGGACAGGTCCTCTGGTGTCCTTACCAGAAAGCTTGTCCTGAGACAGAGCCAGACACAGCAGCCCTCCCAGCCCAGCCCTGTCCTCCTCCACTTCCCTTCTGCCCTGCTTTGGTTGGGTTATTGGGAACTGTCTAGGATGCTGATCTGTGAGGGGGCAAATACACCCCTGGAATTGTAACTAGAAAGGAAATTGATGTTCCAGCTAACTGTCTGATGAGAATTGCTTGGTTGACTCATAGAGCTAATTTGCTGGCATGCTTCTTCTGGAAAGGTGGACAGAACAAGGGGCCTTAAATGGGTTCTCGAGTTAGTAAATTGCCTTCTAAAGGATGTAGACTTGGTTAATTGCCTCATCGCTGAACTTGGGTATGAGTTTATAGCAAAAAACAAACGCTGAGGCAGGGGTGGGACATTGCCACAGGGATTCCACACCCCCATCCTGCCTGTGCACAACTGACCACCGTCCACTTCCCGACCCTGACACCTATTTCTGACCCTGACACCCATTTCTGATGCGTGTGGAATGAAGAAGAAAATGAGACTGAAGCGATTGATTGCCATCTGTGAGGCTAGCTCACAGAACGGAGATCCTGGGAAGCATGTCCAGGTCCAATTTTAATGAGTTGTGAAGCCCCTTATATACCCAGCAAGGAAATGTTACAATGATGTAATGAGGAAGTAGCAAAGTGCATGTGACATGCAGCAGGGAGGATGCGGGGATGCATGATAACAGGAGAATTTACCTGTGGGGGCAACAGTCATTACTAATAGGTCATCTCTTGGGACATTCCAAAGAGGTTAGGAAGCTGGGTTACAGGTGAGAGACCACCTATTGATCATCCTCTAGTGTGCCAGAGGGGCTAGAGAGATAGGAGGAGGTGTTCCTTTTATCTGAAGCTCCATCTCTCTACCTGCTTCCACATTCCACACCTTCTAATTCACCAGAGGGCTTCTTTTGTCAGTATTTTAAATGACTACCCAGTGACTGTAAAAGCAAATTGCCAGCCTCTGGGAGGGTACCTACATGTCTCTTCCCGGCCCTGGCATGCCCCAACACTCCACACTGTCCTTAAGGTGCGTCTACTGTCTGACCTGGTTTGGGTTGTGTGAGGCTTTTGATGGGCACAGAAATGACAGATATTGTTCACAAGGAGGACACAACCTCAGCTTTAAGAGACCATTTCCTAGAAAGCGAGCCCACACCTTCAAACTATACTACTGATTTCTGGGGTTTAGTAAACAGACCTGTGGCATTAATGACAAAGGCAAACAAATACAGCCTCAGATGAGGTTGTGAGGCCAGAGTGAGAATAGATGTGGAGGATGAAGACCAAGGATATATTTGCTCAAACTATAATCCAGCCTGTCAACAGGAAAAGGAGGGGTTGGGGATGGGAGACCTTGTCATTCTGCTCTCTCTGTTTGCTCCCACCCCAAGAACCATAAACAGATCCTATTTTTTCTGTGACCCAAGACCACCACCATCTTTGATTTTTCTCCCATAGCTTCTCCATACCTAGTCTAAGAGCTTATACTCCTTTTCTACAGCTGGTGAACATTGGCTGCATGAAGTAAAAGCCTGAGAAGATCCTTCTTGTTCGGGCCTGGCAGGGAGGGTGCCTTAACATTCCTCCTAGTCAGCCTGACTACCCCCCTACCCCGCCCCGCCCCGGCACTGAGGCCTATGGGCATTGCCCGCTGCAGAGCCTGAGGCTGCAGTTCCTGACCCATCCAGGGTTGGGCAGAAGCAGGCTGACCTCTGAGTGGCTGTGGGGCCAGCTCTTGGGGGAGTCATGCTCTTGGTAGGGGATATGAGTGACCCAGCAGATGTGGGGGGATAGGCTGGCTGAGCTACAGGGAGCTCTTCCTGGCTTTCTTGAGGAATCTGAAGACAGGCCTCCCACTTGTCCTGGGGGTGTCTGAACAACCACTTGTCTTCCCCATTCCCATTGTGGGGGTTGCTCCCAAGAGAGGTTTGTCCCCATCACCTCCACGTGGGATGTCAGAAAAGTGCATCTTCTTCCGAAAGCAGATTAATTCTGCTCCACTGAACATAGCAGCAGGTAGGTGAGGCTTAGGAATCCTATTAGCAGACACTTATCAGCGGCTCCCTGGCGCTTTGCATGCTCTAAGTTATTTCATCTCCATCGCGATGCTCAGAATGAGGTCTAAAATTATCCCCGTTTCATAGATGTGGAGACTGAGGCACAGAATAGCTAAATAATTTTGCTCAGATAATACATCTGACAAAATAAAAGATTTTGCTTCAACCAGAGCCTGAGATAGTCGACTTATGCAGACCTGCTTCTCAGCTTGCAGTCTACTTGTTAAAACATTTGTTTGTATGTTTACTCATATTACATTGGGGGAAAAATACATGACCATATTTAGCAATCTCCAGTCAATTGCTCTTGGTACCAAACAATAAAATAAAACAGAAATTCAGCCCTGGGGTCAGGCATCCCATCTCTTCACAGGGTTCAGCGATGCTCCTTGGACACTTCCTGTGAGAGGCTGATGAGTGAGGTGCCTACGGTGTTCATGGTAGGGAGCATGTGGTGGACTTTATAGTCTGGTCTGTTTGGCACCAGTGTGTCCTGTGGTCTCTGATACAGGGTCTCTGGCACACCATCTTAATGCAAATTCCAATGTTCAGCCATTTGGAAAGAAAGGAAGCTTGAAAGATGCTGAACTCAAAATGCCCGGTAGTCTTTTGAGACTGTGAAGACTCAGGCAAGCCCAGGGAGAGAAAGAGGGAGAGACTGCAGTGTGTAGACACAACAAAGGGGCATCCAACTCAGAAGCAGCAATTCCTTATCAGGTCATCTCGGACGCCTTTCCAAAGGGAAATAAAAATAAAATCTAGAAGCTATTTCTTGGGAGAAAGATGGTTACTAACATCTGCTCAATCTAACCATGTCACGGACAGAGTGGTTTACTGTTTATAAGAGTGAGCTAGTCAGCACTAATCTCTATTTAGATTTAGCATTAAAATGCAGATGGTGGTGTGTGTGTGTGTGTGTGTGTGTGTGTGTGTGTGTGTAAAACAGCTTACACTGCACACATGGATTGAACAAACCTATTTTTTGCCCTCTCTCCTCCATTTCCTGAGTCTGTAGACAAGACCACACCGCTAAGTGTATGAAGGGAAGGGATGGCCTTAGTGGACTGGATCTGAGGAGACAGTGCTGAAAGTTAGACTCTAGCTGGGATCACATGGAAGGGACAATCTGCAGCCTCAGAGGAGAGGATGATGGGGAGCTGGTGATGGTCTGGGAGATGGCTGAGCTGAGAGGCAGGGGATGGGGTCAGGGCCACCTGCTTGGAGCTGCTGTGAATGCATCCTGGAGGAGAACTGCCTCCTTCCCTCGTCTAGGCAGTAGCTGCAGATCTGGGGGGTAGGGCAGTGTTAGGGTGTCTGAGAAGCCCAGAGGAATGATGAGTCCCTGTGCCCAAGGCTCTAGTTTGGCCACTGGGAAAAGGCTATGATCATGGAGAGGTCATGACCACCTCACAAGCAATAATCAGCCTACATTCTACAATAGCCATCATGAAAGTGGGTGTTGTGTTTTATCAAAGAGGAGTGTGTGGACAGACGTAATGAATGGGGAAGCCCAGAGGAGACTGGAGGAGACGAAAAATTCATGTTTTCCAGCAATGTGAGGAGTTGCTTGGGTAGAACAGAATGGAAATACTGTATTTCCATAGTATGCCTCAACATTGTTCAAAATGGACATTTCCATAGTATGCCTCAACATTGTTCAAAATGGAGATTTGGAAGTAGTCCTGAGCAAAAAAAACACTTTAAAATTGAATACTTCTTATTTGAGTATTAATCATTTAGAATATAATAAAGTTTAGAACTAAAATCCCATCTCATATCAACATTGTAGGAGTTCAGGGGAAACAAAGGAGGCTGGGTGATAGTAGAAACTGATTCATGGCATTAGATTTAAAGGTAAGTTCTACAGAAATGCCATGTAAGTGTAAGTGCATGTATTAAATTTTTGAAAATAATTACTAGAATAGTAGAAACAAGTATATAAGCCCCTACCAATGAAAGGAAAATTGAAATGAAAATATGTAAAAAATATGATAAATTTAAATCATTTATCAGAGGACAGAATGAGAATAATTACTATATCAATTATATTATAATATGTAATTAGAAGTAATATTGTATTACTATATTAAAATAGTTAATATAACATGCACAAAATTGGTAAATGGGACTAACACAAGGTATAAAAAATAAATATAAATGGTTTAAATATTTTCATTAAAAAAACTACAGCTTGGGAAAAATAATATGTAACTGTATGTTTCCTATGAAAAGACACATAAAATGAAATGACTCAAGAAAGTTGAAACTATATGGAAGAGTAGCTCTATTCTAAATAAACACTCTTAACAACAATGACAGCGAAAATACCATAACACTAATTTCAGACAAAATAGAGTTCAAGACTGTCATTATTTAAAGGAGAAAAGCAATATATAGCATGTTAAGAAAAGGTTTAAATGTGAAGTGGAACTGTTATGAGACTTTTAAGAGCACCATTATTAAAAATCACCAAATGCAAAAGTCATTAAAATTCTCAGTAAATCTAAATAAACATTATTTTAGGAAGTTCACAGATAAAAATGCAAAATCTAAAAGAAAACTATAGAGAATTTGAATGACAATGATCAAGCTTGATTCTCTGGAGTTATTGGATCATGAATTGTTTTCTTCTGGGCTACACATAAGTTTTGGTTGGTAATATCTTTATACCTTCGTAGAGTTTCACCCTCCCACCATTCCTCCTTCTCTTCCTCCTTCATTTCTTTTTTCTATCCATCCATGCGTCATTTACTTCTATTTTAATTTATTTATACAAAATGATTCAAGCAGTATAAAGGAAATTAAATAAATAGTCTCTCCCCCTATCCCTTGATCTTCCAGTTCTCTGCTTGAAACATAACTGCCATTTTCAGTTTGTGTTTCACTCAAGATAATCTATGCAAATACAAGTCAATACCAATATTTAAGTACCTCTGTATTAAGTATATATTCCTGCTTTTTTGAAATGCATGTATTTGGACTTATGTATTCCCCCATTTTAATATTTTTTCTAGGAATGATTTTAATGTTTTAAGTACATTCCCATTTTATATTGGGATGGTTGTTTCATTAATAAATGGTTCTACAACTAATATATGTATTTCAATGATCAATTTCTAAAGGTAGATTCAGATGTGGATTAAGGAAAAAATAATTTTAATATCTTTGAATATGTGTTGCCAAGATATTTTCTAGAAAGTTTTTCTCATATATTTTATTGTCATTTCAACCTGGGTTACACAGAGAGTAGGCAAGTTAACAACTTACAAGCTCAGTTTTAGCTTAGAAATTTGTTAGTGATGAACTAGAGCTGAAGGTTATGAAATCACTTTTAAATTGAAGGACAAGTTCTGTTTTTAAATAATTAAATCTATCTGCTCAGATTTGTTCTTGCTGAGACAGATGTGTAGTTTTTATTTTAATAGAAGATGACTGAACCTGAGGGTAGAAGGAGGGAGGGCTACCTTTTGTATTCAGTAGCTTTCTATTAGAATGAAGAGAGAAAAATATTCTTTAGAGGGAGTGACAATCAGGTAAACTTGTGTTTAGAGGATTATACACCTTAATAAAGGAAACAGGCTAGTACCTCTTGTTTCATATTATAACATTCCCAAGTTTAGGCTTGACCATGGGGCTATCAGTGGTTCCTTAATACACCCTTAATATATTACCCACAAAAGAACCTTCTAGAATAAAGAACCAGACATACTGCTTATTACATCTATATGTTAAACATCCGTAATTCACACTAGCATGTGAATGACTTTGAGAGGTCCAAAAAAAAATCTTCTTTGACTTCAACTACCTGTGTGTTTTGAAACCTGTCAGTCACCTGAGTCACAGAAATGAATCATGCTGAATTAGAGATGACTTTAGCTTCTCATTTCTCTCTTGACTGCATCTTTAAACTATGATATAATCAGCTAGTCCCTCTAATTGCAAGATATATTAGAGAACTTTCATGATTTTTTTCAGACACCTGGAGACAGACACAGGAGACCTGGCTTAGTAATATTGCTTGTAGACTTGCTTTTTTAAAATATCTGCTCTGATCAGGCTTTCAATATTCATTTATTCTCAGAAAAACACAAAATTAGGTATGAGGATTGCTGAGGATGTTGTTGTCAAATAAAGCACAAACAGTTGCTCACTCACCCTACTTCTGCACAGATCATATATTAATGTGACATCAGGTTATATTACCTGATCAATAATGTCTGACAGAGATCCTTTAATTCTGCTTGCCAGTAATTAACAGGAAATGCCTTAATTATACATTGCTCTTTTACAAATTATAAATAGCTCAGATCAATCTTCTTTTCACCTCACTCACTACGTGTCTTAATTCATTTTTGATTCTGTATATAAATGACTTCTGTTAAAAGATTTAAAAGAAAGCTTTTATTTTAGTAACTGTTCTATAAGGATTGCTTACTTTTGATTATAAATAACAGATACTTGTTATCAAGAATGCAAACAGTTAGAAGATTTAAAGCAAAATGTTAACGCTTACCTTTCCCATAGTCCTATGAGTCATGGAGTAGCTAGCTATGTTAATTGTTTGATTCTGATTTTGATAGCCATTATAGTTTTATTCATTTCTCCATATGTACTTTATAGCTTCATAAAAATCTTATTGTTGCCTATTAGGAGTATGTTATCATATACTCCTAGAACTTTTTTTTTACTCTTAATATTTTTTAACACTATCCCATTTTAGTCTATATAGATATATCATTTTATAGTAGTCCAATATATGTATGTATCAAAATTAACTTATCAATTCCTAATAGAGGGATAAATTATATCATGAAAGATGTTTGACTATTTTTCTTTTACAAAATGATGCACAGTGCAGATCATTTAACAGGTAGTTGTATCTTATCAAGTTGTCTGAAGTCAACTTGCAGACAGGGAAATGAAATAGTTTGAGTCCACAGCACTGGTTCACCCTGTATAATACACACTTGCATAGTCATAATGCATTTGTATACATGTCTGTACAGAAATATATAGCATATATTATATATATATATATGCCTTATGTGTACATATATAAGAATTCTTGACCCTCTACATGATTTTCTAACTCTGATGAGATGGAGATCTAAATTTGATCTTTGATTTTTTTTTTCTTTTTTTGCTGAATGGAAATGATGTCTCAGTCTCTATCAGGCTCATATGGCTCTGTCCTTCTCACCTTGGCCAATCTCCAGTTTTCATTTGTGACGTTCTTCCCATTACCAGAGATCTTGGGCTATCCTGGTCCTCTTGACTTTATCAAATGTGGCTTTGCATACACTTTTTCCCTTGTCAAAAATATTTTTATTGAGGTAACAAGATTTACAATGTGATTTAAAATATGACTTAGGGGTACAGGTTCATATGTATCTTATCACACCATGGAAGAACCCCAAGTCCTTGTATCAAACATCACCATGTGTAAAATAAGTATCAAGCATGTGTAAGCTCTTGGTGAGTGCTTTTTTGGTAAGAGCTTGCTCTTAGCAAACTGCATAAATCATCTCACTGAAGCTTTGTCACATTATGTGTGGGGGAGCATGGGGAGTACACTTAGCAATTCTAACATCTGTTCACTGAGCACTATGTTCTTAGCTATATGTTGATTGCAGAGTCCACTGCAGTCCCTTGTCCCCCTTTTCCCTTCGCTCCCTGATTCCTCCATTCCCCTCTGGTAGCCTCAACTCTTCAATCCTATCTCAAAATTGTTTTGTTTTTGTTTTGTCTATTGTTTCATTTCTTGACATTTCACAGGAGTAAAACCATGCATTATCTGTCCTTTGCTATCTGACCTGTATCACCCACGTCCCCTCCAGCTCCATTCACGCTGTCACACATGGCACGATTTCATCTTTTTAAATAACTGAACAATATTCCATTGAACTTATATGCTTTATCACCCTGTCTTGATATTTTCAATAGGAGAACTTTAGTACATGTCTGAACTATGCTCCCTAGAACAAAACCATAATTCTCTATCATTGTTTTAGCCAAAGAATTAGAGTGAAGCATGTTAGTTGTCTTTACACTTGTTTTTGAGGTAATTGTTATCACTGATCATCAAATTCTTTATGTTCAATAAATGTAAATATGGATATGTTAAAAAGTAATGAGTCTATTATGGGCAAAAGTTTGTGTTTAAAGAAAAGAAAAAGATGAATTATGTGTAATATAACTTTGAACCACCAAATTTCCCTTGAAAATGATGACATTGATTATTTTCATTCTTCAAGTATCTGAAGGAACACTTTCCTTATACTCTTGCAGGCACTGAATGTGATTTGTCTTTTGCTTTCTTGTCACTCTTGTCTGTATTTTAAGTAAAGATGGCAGTGTTTGGTAAAATAATTATCAAGATGCGTAAGAGCTTGGTAAATACTTTTTTGGAAAGAGCTTGCTACTTAGCAAATTTTGCATAAATCATGTTGCTATCACATAGCATGGCAGGGGGCAGAGTAGGCAAAGAGGGTGGGATGGGGGAGCAGCTCAGGAAGCACACTTAACAATTCTGGAAGTCCTCTTCACCAAGCACTTCATTCTTAGCTGTGTATTTGTTTCAGTGTTTGAGCAAAAACAAATATAACTGGTCGATCTGTCTTTAAGGAACATGTAATTCAGTTAAGTGTGCCAGACCAAAACTTAGAATTTAGAGATGAACAGTGTAAAACAGCAAATGATTCAGTACTAACTTGTGCACTGTGGGCCACAAATGACATCTTGTCAATAAATTATTTCCAGTACCATTATCCACAGGACCCTCATCTAGGCCTTGAGGGGAAATGAGAGAGGAGAGGGAAGCTGGATGGAATCAAGAGAGCAGTCCAGCAGACAGAGGTCAGCAATAGCTGCAGAGGCAAAACCCGATTAACCTGGGAGAATGATTTCAATTTAAATAGATAGGGGTGTGGCTCATCCAACAAGGGCCACAGGAGGGATGAATGTATGGGGTTAAGAATAAATGGACCCCATTTGGAGACTAACATTTTCTTTCATTATGAAAAATGATTCCACAAATAAAACTTCCTTGCTCTATCAGAAAACCTAAGAGATAGCTGGAAGTAATTAATGAAACACCATGTAATCGCTATGTGGTAGAGCAATCAGAAATCATAGAGTAGTATTCGCTAATAAGGTAATTTAAACTCATTTTCAAAGATGAGAACAAGTGAACTCTGAAGGACTTCTTGATGTGATTCCACTTGGCCCCAACAACATCCTGAGTGTCTGCTACCCCAAGGCATATGGTGCATATTTATAGGGCTCCATATGAGGGCTGGCATAATTAAACCTACACACTTGCCCTGAAGCAAGTAAAACAAGCAATTTGCTCTGAAAACCAAAAGGTTTTCCAACCTCTGGGCCTGTGCATCTGGTCACCTTCCACGCACACAAAATCTGAAATCGGATTTTTCTGTAATCAGAAAAAGAGCTAAACAGTCTTTAACAGGTCGGTGATGTTTCCAGGACTGGGGTAAAACATGTAATGAGGCCCAGGACAGATCGAACAGTCTTAGCTTGGCAGATTCATTACAATGTGCAAAGACGTATCTGATCCTCCTTTTCCAAACATGTATCTTAGTTGTGGGCAGCTGTCTTAATCTCATTTATAAAGTGAGGGTAGAGTTTACCCCAAAGAGTTGGGCAGACTAGTATGTATTCAGTATATAGTCATTTTTGCAATGGCCACATAGACTAGACAAGCATTGAAAGATATATATTCTTGTTGGTATTACTTTTTTTTTTCAGACTTCATCAGACAAATTGGAGAGAACAAAGTCATCCCAAGGGAAAAGACCAAGGAAGTATTGTTCACTGGCTGTTGATTGGTGGGCTCATTGATTTAAAGATATCTCACGTTTGGACAGAAAAGCAGCATTTCATTATAAGCAGAGACTGAGCCTATGGATTACTTATAAAATTTAAAGGTTTTTAAGCCAGGTGTGTTGGCATGCACCTATAATCCAAGAACTGGGAGGCAAGAGGCCAGGGATCGCTTGAGTTCATGGCTTTGAGTCTACATTGGGCAACGTAGTGAGACCTGGTCTCGAAAAAGCAGCTGGGTGCAGTGGCAGGTGCCTATAATCCCACCTACCTGGGAGGCTGAGGCTGGGGATCGCTTGAGTCTGCAGGATAGGGACTACACCAGGCAACATAACTAGAACTAGTCTCAAAAAAAAAAAAAAATCTACAAGTTTTTAACAAGATTAAATTTTTAACAAAATTATTAATATCAAAATGTTTCATCAGTTTCTGCTATCATCTTAAAGACTAGTTGGAAGTAACAGGCTTTGACTTAAAGTTACAGATTTAAGAGGGTGACAGAAAAATCCCATTTAAAAAAAATCTCCTGGGCAAAGTGTAAGATCAAGATGTTCTTATGACCTTTGCTTGAGTAAATACAGCAAGTTATTTTGAAAGTCTCTAAAATGATGTGATTGAAGCAAGTCTTTAGCTGTTGTCCTTGAGGGAGGAAATGGCTTTCTGCTTGTATTAGAAATTGTGGGTCTCTGATGGCTTCCTGTGATTAGCACTTGTTGAACACCAAGTATTTCTATCGGGATGATATACTTGGATCTCCTACATTTTCTGTCTGGAGTGTATCTCTGATAAACACTTAGAAAGCGTTTAGTAGAAACACTTGGTAATGGATTTTTTCTTATCCTAGGTTAACTTCTAATGCATCAATAATCACATATTTCCAAAGTGCTTTTTAAAATCCTGAATATAGCAGAGTTCTCTGTGAACTAAATGGGATTCTGAAGTCACTTGTCTTGTTCAGCTGGGCAATTTTGGTGTAGAATTGGGCAGCTTGGGTCATACTGCCTCACTCTCTCTTTTGTTTCATGCTCCTAGAGAGTCTTTGACAGTCAAACCAGAAGACAGTCTTCATTATGGGGAAAAGCAAAAATTGGGATGGAGAAAAACCACTGGAATTAACTTGTTTCCATCTAGAAACATAAATGTTACTTCATTAGAATCACATACTGAGCACTATTTTGGGTCAGCATCTTTTGCTCAGAATTGTTTAAGATTCTTCCACGTTTGTGGTATAGTAGTAGTTCTTGTACCTGTTAGTAGTAGTAATATATTGTTGGACTATCTCACTATTTCACACATTTACACTTACCCACTCTTCTTCCTGTAAGGGTGTGCATAAACTACAATGGTACTGGTGACATTTAACTTAAATACACGTAACCATTTTTATGTTAATCAAAGATGATAAAATCAGCAGATGCTAATTTTTAAAGTGGATTATTGTAAACTGGGGAATTTCACTATCAGATTGGGTAGGTGAATCTATTTGAAAGCATTTTTCTGTTCATGTTTGACTTAATGGTATGAAAGAAAAGATGCAAAGGAATTAAGCTGTAAACAGGTAATAGCTGTCACATTTGCCTTGTCTGTATATGCAAAGTGTGTGGGATGTATACTGTACATTAAAAATAGCAATAACACATAAATGATAGAGTGACTTTTTTTTTAATTTTTAAAAATTACTTACATATGTGTTTTCTTTTCATCTTTGTATACCCTGAAGTTCTCCCACCACCATATCACCTGGGAATGGTCATCCTAATCTCTTGTGTTAATTCCTCCCCTGATATCCCTCAAAATTTTTTTTGAAGATTTTGTTTAGTCTGAGAAGGTCCATATTTTTCTCTCATGGATGAAGGCAAGCTTTGCAGAATAAAGTATTTTTGCCTGGCATTTTCTGTCTTGGAGTTTGTTGACTATGTCCCTCTAGCCTCTTCTCGCCTAGGGTGTTTCTTCCAAGAAGTCTGATGTGAGCCTGATTTCTTTTCTGCTGTAGGTTAGGTGTTTCTTGCCTCTTGCCAGCTTCATTATGTTTTCTTTATCTTGGACTTTTGGAAGCTTTACTATTATGTCTTGCTGTGGCCTTCTTTTCATGATAGTTCTCTGGTGTTTTCCAGCTTCTTCTATGTCTTTTCTCACTCTTTTCTTCAAATTTGGAAAGTTCTCTTCAATTATTTCTTGAATATTTTCTCAGTTCCTTTATCTCTCTCATTTGGGGATCCCTATGCCCCTAATGTTTCCTTTCTTCCTATTGTCAGATCTATTTCTTGGAGTATTTTTTTCCTTCTTTGTCCCTTGTACGTCTCCTTTTCCTTTTAAATTCTTTTACATCTGCATCTTCAAAAGTACTGATTCAGTCTTCCATTTCTTCATTCTTTCTTCATAGCTTTCCTTTAGTTCCTTCATTCATCTGTTAACATCTAACACTTTTTTAAAGCTTCATTTTTGTCCCTCAGTTTGTTGTTATATTTTTTATGTCATCCTTTTCCTTTTCTGCCTTCTTTAACTTTGCTCTTAAACCTCTCAGTGTTTTCATCATGGCAGTTCTGAATTCTTTTTCAGTCAGGTCAAAATATTCTTCTGAGTTTGTGCTGTTGGTTTCAGTGGGCTGACTTTCTGTGGTGTATTATATCCTGGAGGGCTTGTTTGATAGTTCATGATTTTCTTCCTTCCCATAGTTTACCTTTGGGTTTGTTCTGTTGGTGATGCCCCTATACCACTGATGCTGGAGGGCATGATTTCTTGGAGGTTTTGGAGGCATATCTTTCTATTGCCTGGACTGAAGTAGTTGTTGTGCATGGGCATTGGTATACTCCTGCCTCAGCTCCTGCCAACTGGACCCCTGTTGATGGCAGGCAGGTCTTCTGATCACCCCTATCTGACTGTTTTTGGGTACTAATCTTGGTGAGTGCAGATTGTTATGGAGATTTCACATGGGCCTGTGACTACTAGGTGATTGATGCAGTAAGTGGACTTACCACATCCATCCTGCAGTGTTGGGAAATGCTTTAGTTATTGGGGCTTTGATGTGTGGTTTTCCCAAAGTTCTGCCTTGCACTCTACTGCTGTGGCAGGTACTGATATGAGCTATGATTTGCTCCAGGAGTTCCTGTCTCTTCAACCCCTACTATGCAGAGTGGGGATCCTAGGCCTTAGCCTTAGCCTGGGGTAGTCTGGGGTCCTGTGTGGTGTGCTGCCCTGGTAGGCACCTGGTGGGGGGCATCTGCTCTGAGGTGCCTGCTGGCTGTGTGACTTGCGCTTCTGTGTTTGATTGCTTAGTCCCTCTATGTTATGGCCCTCTGAGAGGAGCCTTTGGGCCGAATGGGCTGCTCTCCTCAGGGTCTGTTATCTCTTTCAGAGTTGTTGCTTGGATGAGGTGAGAAGAGAGTTAAGAAGAGGAGAAGAGCAATGGAAAAACAGTGATAAAATTGAAAAAAAAAAAAAAAAGAAAAGAAAAGACAAAAGAAAGAGAAATGAAAGAGAAGTGAGATTCTCTGGTGTCTGGTTGCAAAAGTCCAAGCCTTTCCGGGGGCTTGTATCATCCTTTTCTGTTTCAAGGCAATGCATTTTTAATTTATTTAATTTATTTTATTTTACATCGTTATTTACCTAGGGATTCTCCCACCACGTTATCACCCTTGAACCATTGTCTTAGTCTTTTGTGTATCCCCAGTTTTCCCCCTACTCCCCTCATGTGCTATGCTTCAATTTTGCTAAAAAAATTAGTTTTGAATTTTTCTTGTCTGTTTGTTTCCCCTTTATCCCTCATGTAAGTGAGGCCATCCACGATTTCTCTTTTTCTTTCTGACCCATTTCTGCCAGTATGATTCCTTCTAACTTCTTCCATCTTGCTGCGAAAGATATGTTTGTCTTTTTAGATTGATGAATAATTCTGATGTGTACATATACGCCAGCCTTTTGTACCATTCATCTGTTTTGGGGCATTTGGGTTGCTTGCATATCCTGGCTATTGTAAAAAAATGCTCAACGTCACTAATAATCAGGGAAATGCAAATCAATAAGACACCATCTTACACCAGTAAGAATGGCCCATATCAAAATAAAATGGGCAACAGCAAGTGCTGGTGTGGATATGGAGAGACAGGAACACTTCTACACCTCTGGTGGGAATGCAAATTGGTTCAGCCATTATGGTAGCTGTGTGTAGCACCCTTAAACTACTAGAAATGGACTCCCATTTGACTCAGCAATTCCACTGCTGAATCTACCCAAAGGTTACAAAGACTCTAATCCAAAAAAACACCTGTATCCAGATTGCAGCACTATCTGAAGGCAATTTTTAGGCAAGGGATTGATTTCAATCTCTCTATTCTGCCATGTTTGGGCAGCATCCCTCTCAGTTTGCAACTTGAATCTCTTGTTCATCTCATAGATTCAGTACTCTGGGGGTACCTTGGAGGGTGTATGTTGGGGAGCAGGCAGGCAGGCTGAGTCCCCTGACTGGGCACTGCCCTGGGTGCCCTCTATAACCAGGGGAAAGGGAGCACCCAAATAATAGCTTAAGCAATTACTTGTCCTGGGGAGTAAAGCAGTAGCAAAGAAACTAATTAGCACTGATGTGTTTCAAAAAACACTGACACTAGGAATCAAATAGCATCGTCATTTGACAGAAATGTCAACAAAGACAAAATCTACTAATTATATCGTGATGAATAGTCAAGGTCTATTTTCCATTTAAGCAACATTTCTTTTCACACTCAGTAAGACTTTCAGTGATGTAATTTAAAGAAGTTCTGTTTCACTTTTCATACTACTTAAACCACTGAATCTGCACATTTTGCCCTTATATTCATTTACAGAATGGTCTCTGGGATTCAGTCCAGGTTCATTTAGTCAGGAAAATGGGTATAATGAGCTTTACCCATACTAATGAAATGAAAACCTAAAGCCGGAATATAGTTATGCTTGAACAAAATTTCTAATGTAAATAAGCATATGTAAAAATGTGTAATTTGTAAGTGCAGAACTCTGAGTTATCACTGTATGAACACATCTGTGTTGCTACAAATTAAGAAGGAACGTCTTACTAGTACCCCAGAAGCTTCTTTTCACTCCCCAGCCCCCATCATTTCCTCTCCTGCTTTTTGCCTTATTGCCAAGAATGTGAGTTACTTTCCCTGTTTTTAAAATTTAATAAAAATGGAGTTGGTGACTATATATATTATTTTGAATCAGGGTCCAGCTTTTGAATAGAACTGTAGTTAATTTGCTTAAGATTATATGAATCCACAACAGTTTATCTCTTCTGTTGATAGATAGGTTGCTTCCAATAATTATTTGCTACTATGAATGTTGTTGGTATGAACTTTTCTTGTACTTATTAGTACATAGGGGAACATCTTGGTTGCATAACTTAGAATAGAATTATTGAACCTCAGGTATTTTTACCAATTTGAATTTTAGTGGATACTGCTAAGTACTTTCCCCATGTTAATTATATCAGTTTATAGTTCCAGTTGTAGATTCTAAGCATTTTTATTTAAGCAACACCATTCCATGTTGACAAGCACTTGGCATGGTGAGTCTTTTTAATTCTAGTCATTTTGACTGAGTAGTAATATCTCATAATTTATTTGTAATTCTCAGTTATTAATGAGGTTCCATCACTTCATTTGTTCATGGGTCTTATGACATTAAGAAGGATACATTTTCACTTATTATCTTTGGGTTATTGGAGTTAGTTTTACTTCATGTATTAGTCTCCTATTTGCAACTATATGTGACTATATGCAACCATATCCAACTATAGAAACAAAAGGTTGCTGATTCCTGCTTTTCTATAGCCATCTTAAAGTGTGGGATGAAAAGAAAGTAGACACTGTTGATTACTTAGGAAATGACTGTATCATAAACTACTCTTTCAGATTACCACCATCCTGATTGATATGCTGTCCTATGATAAGTACTACAAATACACTTGTGTAAGAAGCTGGAGTGATGAGTTGGAGGCCAAGGAGCTCTTTTGGATAGATCTGCTAGCAGGTGCCTCCTTGACAAGGTTCTCCTTGAACACAGATTTGATTTCAGCGAGGAAAGCACCAAGTGAAGATGGATTAGTTTAGGTTGCATTCTGGGTGTGACAGGTTGAGACTGGAATTCTGATTAGTAATGTACATCAGTTTATGTTTTTGTTTATTTTTATAAAAGATGACTCTGGTTGGTGGAAGAAAAACACATCCCTCAGGGGCATGATGGGTTGGTGTGCTGGTGCCTTGATATGTAATGGTGCAGGTGGTCAAAAGGACCCAAGAACTAAATGCATTGGGGAGGTGTGCTCCAAACACTAGTTGAAGAATGGGATGTAGGACTTGGAGGAAGAGGGGAAGCATGGTGTCTTTGATTTTTTTTGGTTTTTTTTGAGGCTAGGTCTTGCTATGTTGCATGGGAACCACAGACTCTCGTTGTGGTTCAGCCACTATGAGATCCCCAGCCTCAGCCTTCCAGGTAACTGGGATTACCTGGGATTACCTGCCACCATGCCCAGCTATTTTTTGAGACTAGGTATTGCTATGTTGCCCTGGGAGGGTCTCGAACCCGCAGACTCAAGTGATTCCCAGTCTCAGCCTCCCGTCCTAGGCTTGGATTAAAGCTGCGAGCCACTGCGGCCTGCGTCTTTGATGTTCTGAACCAGGTCTGGTGGGTGGCAGGAGACCAGGACTGTCATTTACTAACATGGAAATTTACTAATGTGGAAAACTGGAAGGTAGGGTTTGGAGGGGCAGGGCACGGGGCACTCTAGAGAACCATCTTTTGAAAATGTTCAACTTTGGATACCTACTAGACATCAAAATGCTAAATAGGCAGTTATAGTTGTGAGTCTAACAAGAGAGCAGGTCAATGTCAATGTAAAAATTGTGTAAAATAAGTCAAGTCATGAAATGTGATTTAAAAAAAGAAACGTGAATAAACAGAAAAGTGGGGCCCGAGGCACATCCTGGGACACTCAGTATTTAGATGGTTAGACGGAGAGAAAAAAAAGAAAAGGAAAGGAAAGAAAAAGCAAAGAAAATAAAAATATAGTTGCCCATCAAATTGGAAGAAAACAGAAACTGAGGGTTTTCCTGAAAAACAAGGAAAAAAAGAAGGGAGACGGTGTTTATGTCAGATGTTGTTATGAGATAGAGGAAAAGATGACTGAGAATTGACCATGATGTTTGTGAGGCAGATATCTTCAGTGATGGCCACAGAGCAGTATCCGAGGTCATGGCAACGAATCCTCCTTGGAGTGGGAGACAATGTGAGATGAAGCAGAGATGACACAGATCAATGACCAGAGACAGATACAGAGACTTGTCACTATATCAGAGACAGAGAGATAAGTCTGGAGCTGAAAAGATTCCTGGATCTCTGAACTTTTTTAAAATGAAAGGAATGACTGTTGTTTGTGTGCTGATGGCATGGACACAGTGGAGAAGATGCTCGCTCTAGGAAAGGATGATGAGAGAAGCAAAATAGAGATTTAAAGAGATGAAGAGTTAAGAATGTCTCCTTAGCTATCATGGAGACACTCCAGGAAGAAATAATATATACACATTGAAAAAAGTACTCCCCACCCCAAAATTCTGTTTCTCAAGGCAAGCATAAGTCATAGATTTTGTGATTTCCTAATAGCCATATTTGTCCATGTATATAAAAGTACAAAACATTTAGACCTTCATGGCCAGCAGATTCTATATCCTGGTCTAAATATTTATTCACATTATCCATTGCTTATTTTCCTAAATAGTTAACCAGGAAAAAAAAAGTGAAGACTTTTCTCTGTAGCAGAAATCACTATAAAGAATATTCCAGCAAACAAACCCCAAAAGAAAACAGTCCCCACTAGTGTTTCACCCCAGCTTCTTTACAAAAGGCAGCTGTGTCTTTGATTAACTATCTCAGCAGTTTAAGCAACTATGAACACTTACTGAAATCTCTCCTAGTTGCTTTTTCAGACAGGCTAGAAAGAATGTGTGTGTTCTTGGTGTGTTCCCTTTGCTTTCATCCTCTTTGCTTCTATAGTGTTTTTTGCACACAAAAGGTGGGCTTTTTTGAGATTCTGAGTGTTTTCCATTGGTTATTTTGCACATTTTTCTGGGCTCTGTTGACAAGTTAGGAAACACCAACATAAGCGTCAGAACTATTCTTGATCTGTAAATAAAGACAATGAGTATGTTTAATCTTGAACAAAAAAAGAAGAGGAAAAAGCATACAAAATAAAACAGCTTCTCCCACCAGTGCATTTAACATATATGAGTAGATGTTCTTTTCAAGTGTCACACAATGAACATTGGCCATGTAGACACCATTTTAGATTTTTTCCTTTAAAGAAAGCAGTTTTGCTAAATGTTGATGCTTTTTGCAAATTCCTGCTGATGGCTTGTCTTTTTCTTTATATCCTTGGTTTAAAACCTTATTGTATTTGAAACTGCGGTGACATAGGTTTGACAACTGCTGCTTTACAAATCAGGAAGCTGAAGCTCAAGGAGAATAGATGTCTTGCCCAACAGTTTGGCTGGGTGTGAGCCCACATGTTCTGACACCCAGCGCTGTGGCTTCTCCCTTTCACCACCCTGCCTCTCTTGGTGTCTTGGCTTCTAGTCCAAGCTAATCACACCTCTTCCCTGTCAGTTTAAAATATAAAAATTTTAAATTTATAAACTGAAAAAATTAGTTTCTTTAACACAAGTCTTGATATTTTCTTCAAGAATTTATTTAAAAATATGCTTTGTACATTTCCTGTGGACCAGGCATTGGACTAGCTTCTGGATGGCACATGGATAAAAAGACAAGCTGGTGGCCATCATGGAGTCTGCAATGCCCTTATGGACTTGCTCCATGTAGGTTGATGACATAGTCAGCCTTTGTGGGTAAATTGGAAGGGGATTTTTAAGAGAGCAGCCTGATGGGGCAAAGTCATTTGTCCTGTGCACTTGACATTGTTGTATTTATTTAGTCCAGGGTCAGGGGGGAAGCCCTTGCGTGAGTTTTCTGAAGTGGTAGACAATCTTCATGAAATTATTTGGATTATGTGTGATGCTAGATCTGGATGGTAATGCTTTTGGAGAACTTGAGGGCTAGGATGTTGAAGGGTGTTAAAGTGACCCTTTTAATTCACAGTCGATGCAAAATCAACCCATGATACTTATAAAATGCTATCCAATCATATTTAATATTTACTGAAGGTCAGTTTATGGTGTATGCTTTGCAAGAAACATCTTATAACTTATGGGAGAAGTTATTGTCACTACCCCTTCCCCCCTTGGAATTAGAGAAAGATGCTATAACTCATCTAGGAAGAAGGAAACCAGGGAGTCTCATGCCTTAGTTTTTGCTCTAACTGTTATGCCATATTCCTCATCGCCAAGGGGAGCTGACAGTGGGTATTGTGAGTGGGTGTTGTGAGGCAGATAAAGTGAGTGATACCTGGGAGGTTTAGTTTCCTTAAGAAAGTTGGAACAGATAGAACAAGCCACATTGGTGTATGCAGAGAGTTCTTGCCTCCTGGTATTTTTGCAATTGCAGCACTGCTGCACAACCCAGGCAAGTATTCCAAAAGATAAGTGCAGGCCATTGAGAGCGGCAGAAAACTGAAAACAAGATCTTGTGAAATGTCCATTTATTTATTTCATTGGAACCTAATTTGTACATCTGAAAACTGAGCACTGCATTAGGAAGTTTTCATAATTGCACATAGATGTGGGTCAACTCTTTTTTTTTGTGATTAAGTAGTTTCATCATTCAAATGCAACCTCTAGATTTTTCAGGTTGGGCCTTAACCCTCCCCGCCCTCCCCCCCTCCCACCCCCAACCTAAGAGGAGATGGGCATACTCTTTGATTTTGCCTTTTCAGCCTTTCTCTTTGGAATCTGACTTAAAATTCTTAGAAAAATCTCTCTCTACTTCCCTACAGTCTATCAGGCAAGGCTTTGGTGAGAGCAATGATAATCATGCTTTGTGTATGAAGAACAGGCCAGCGTGACTTGGGTGCGTTGTAACGGACACTCTTCTACATAATCATAATTTTGACCTTTCTGAACAAAGGGGCTAATTGGTTTTTAATGATACCTTACCTAGTAAATCCCTGTGAAAGGAGAAAGTCAGCCATGTTTAAAAATACTTCACAAACCACAGGGAGAAAAGCTTGATGAATCTGCAAATCCTGGGTAAAAGTTCAGCATAGTTTCTATTTGCAAGATCTTGTTCTAGGTGAACTGGACCAAATACAAGCACAAACTTGAAGGATTTACATAACATGGTCAGCCAACTTTTATATTTCTGTATCGAAGCTCAGTAAAGCAAGAAGATATCTTTCCTTTTTATGTGTATAAAGATGCACAAAATTCAATTATGTATTTGGTTCACTAAGAGCTTTAACTTTTTTCCTGCTAAACAAAAGTACTTGTTGGACACACTCTAACAGAAAAGCCTAAATACTAGATTTCAATGGTAAAACAAAATAATAAAAATCCACTTAAATTTGCAAAGAATATTTTCTAAATGACTCTTGAATCAAGAGGAAATAAAAAGCTGAGATGACAAATGCTTTAGCAATTATGTAAATGAAGCCTCTTCATTGAGAAATCTCCATGATGTGGAGAGAGCTACACTCAGTGCAAATTTCATGCCTTGAAATTTCTGAAAATTATTTTAATACAAATAAATCACAGGCTTAGGTTGGAAAGCTAGAAAAAGAATAAGAAGATAAACCATATGTGAAAGCAAGAGAATAAGAAATTTTAAAAGTGGCATAAATTGCTATATTTTAAAACACTAAACATACAAAAAGCACTGACTTTAATCGATGTAACTGTTTTGCTTATAAAGATGCCAAGTATATAGGTTTGCCAGAGAAAATACTATCCATCCACTTCAATTTGAATTTCAGGTAAACCACAAATGCTTTTCTAGTGTTTGTCCCAAATACAAATATAGACATAAACAAAAGGCATCATTTGTTTATCTGAAAGTCAAGTTTAACTGTGTGTCCTATATAGCTACATGTACAATTTGGTAGTGCTGTCAGTGAAGAAGGTAGCTATTTAAATTGAAAATATAGATGAATTAGATCATTTTGTAGGACATTCAACATGACATAAGTTGCTTTATGAAAAGATAACAAAAAACCCGAAACAAAGAATTAACTACTGGAGAAATGAAAATGCCTACTAAATATCAATCATCAAACAGCCACTAGCTCTTTCTCTCCTCGGAGGATAGAAACGATGACCAGTTCTAACCTTTTGCAGTGAAACTGGACAAAATATATGGAACAGCTATTTTTAGACAGTGGCCAACAGGCAGCCGCACACCATGATCCCAGAGAGAAGGGAACAGATGAGGTAAGCCTGAAGATCTTTTTGGCTTAATACTTGGAGGCAATTTTCAAGCATAGGCACAGGAAGGAGGAGCCAACACAGAGCCTTGCTGAGTTGTAGAGATGGATATTGGAGCTTAGGGGAATGGAATCAACCAAAAGCTGCAGCTCAGAGTTCCAGACATGAAGGACCTGCAGGAAAGCAGATACTCCAGAACCTGGACGGGGGTTCCGCCAGCCTTTGTTCAGCCCACACGGAGAAAACTCTGAAAAAATCGAAGATGAACTGGGGAGTGAGAAGCTGGCGGGGTAAGACACCTGCATCCCCATTAGTCTTCCTTGTAATTGCGGGTGCAGACATCTTAGATAGTGGACCATAAAGCATATCAACGCATACATGTACTGTTTTTCTAAGGGTACAAGGAAACGTGAATTATTTTAATAAAATATGACCAAGTGGCTCCAATTCAAAGACTGCAAGGATAGTAAACAGCGAATCTCTCATTAGCAGCTATTCTTGGTAGAAATTCCAAAATAAATAAAATGAGGTGCCAAATTCCCAAATATGAAAAACAGTGCTAGATGTAAATAGCAGTTATCACATTAAATGCTAAAGTTTCATAACATTGGTAGTTAATGCAATAAAGTAAAGGGCCTCTGAATTTAAAAAAGACACATGTCATTCTCTGTAAAAAACTTGGCCATCTGCTGGGAGATCAAGTTGTTTGGATGAAATAGTATTTGAACTGATAATAGGAGTCAAAGAAGTGTTTGGAAGAAGGTCTTATACACAGATAGTCGCTAACAGCAATAGTGAACTTTTGAAAATAGCACTACTTATACAAACTACTGTAAAATGTCTCAGAGAACATGTGATAAGAAATGTATATACATCTTCATGAGGTCATCAATGGCATTTTGCCCAAAATATATAGGCTTGAATAAATGTAATAGTCAAGATGTTTCCTTTCTCAAATTTGTAGTTCAGTCTGCTGATACATAACTCTATTGTGGTTTTGGTGGAAAGTCAGTGGGAGATTTGCCAAGACTTTATTTTTTAAATTATCTGAAGGACTATATATAAATTACTCAAATTTTTTGTAAGTGACTTTATTATGGAGTTATTTACTAGATCTTAAGGAATTCTATAAAATATAATTAAAACATTGTGACATTAATTCATAATGAACAAATAAATCAATGAAAAACGGAATCAGGTCCATTAAAATGTGAAGGGAGATTTTTACTTGAAATCTATGAAATAGACATGTATTTTATAATGCATGATGTTGAAACAATTGATTTGTCTTTAAAAATACAAAGTTAAATATCTGCCTTGTATCAAATAATACCTCTATCAAACTAAAGTTCTAAACACACAAAAAATAGAGTAATTAAGATGCTAAAAACAATACTTTATTATGTTTAGAAATCATAAAGAAAAAGATAAAGATATATTGGTTATAGTACAGTGTAGTAAACAACTTGATTATATAAAAAAAACCCTAGCAAATAATTTTGAACAAATAATTGATCAAGATATAATCTATGATATTTTTACACATTCTCTAACAGGATGGATAGATAGATAGATAGATAGATAGATAGATAGATAGATAGATAGATAGATAGATAGATGGATGGATAGATAGAAATATATAGTTTAGTGTATGTCAGTGACACATAGGGAATATTTACAAATCACTGAAGACCCAATGGGAAACCATACAAGACCTATGAATAGGTGATTTGGGAGTATAAATCCAGATAATCAACAGACTAAATACTCTAAACTGTGCTAATAATAATAACGAAGTTTGAATTAAAGTGAGAAAAGATTTTTCATGTTTCAGCTATTTTGAACCATAATACCCAGTGTTGGTGTAGGAAAAAATATGAATTTTCAAGTAATTTTATGCTTGCAAAGTACTGTATTTTGGGAGGCACTTTGATGGTGTTGATCTCATTAAACATTGTGCTAAAATTATGTGCTAAACATTTATCATTGAGAGAATTCTCTCCAACAGCCTAGATTAGTACTGAGACCACCTGGCTGCCTTCATCGCCTGTTCCTCTGTGTCTTGCATTCCACATGCCCTGAAATCAACCTACTGATTAGCTTCCCTTGTAGCCTTTGCTTCTAGAGGGCACATCACTGTTGCACATTCCTTTCCAGAAAGTCACACTCCAGGAATCAGAGAATATTTTGCTTTCATGATTTTTTTTCCTTCCCTACTTTCATCCAATTGGACATGATTCCTCAGATGAACATCTTTACCTTTTCTCTCTAAGATGATGATTCTAAAGAAGAACTAAGCCCTGTGCTGTTTCCATGATGGTGTGGGAACTTCTCCACAGTCAGACCAGACTGCTGTGATACCTAGCCTTGAAATGCCCCCTCAGCATCTGGAATTATTGTTAGACCACGAATGTAATATATTTAATCAGTATGTTACAGTTTTAAATGCAGATATTTTTAAATGCAGATATCATTTTAAATGTAGACATTTCCCTCTATTTAGCATCCTGGGAATCATGACATACCTTAAAATCAACAGCATATTGCATTTTTATTGGCAGTGATTTTTATTTTTGAGTATGGCAGAAGGTAATAGTGCATCTTAGAATCCAGGATATTTTAGGTTCAATAAATTCCACTATAAATAATTTAATGAAACTATCAAACCAGCATTATCTTATTTTGCTACAGAGATATGTCATATGGAACTACATCAGGACAGTTAATTTATTGTTATAATTATTACTGGTATTACTACTAGCACTAGTATTGGCTGCTTCTTAATCTATTATCACTTTAGTGTTTTCAAAGGTTTGAAGGCTGTTGTTTACCAAGAGTGGGATTTCCAAAGTGACACTCCTCTGGAGATTATCTATGACCCAGCAATGAAATGAGATTCTGGTTTTCAAGTATCATTTGTTTAGCATTGTTTCATGTAGATTGTTTCTTCCTTTTCTCCCTTTCTCCTGCCTCTTTAAGTTGTTCTCTTACTTTAGAAAGGTTTTTAGAAACACACTCAGATCAAGTGTTTCTTAGAGTGGCTGAATCGTTTAGTAAGGACTAAACTAGAACGGCCATTTCATTTCATTTCTTTCAGTCTCAACCTCCTTATTTGTAAAAACTTAGTTCACCTCAGTGCTCTTGGAAAGAGCAGCTAAGTAATGTACATGGAGTATTTGCTCTTAAAACTATGGAATCTTGGGATTATTAATAGTCTCAAGGGCACCTTCAGGAATAGCTAGTTTAATTTCTTGAGCAGTGACGCAAGGCACCCCCACAAAGCGAATTAATTTAGGATGAGTTCCTTTATTTCAGCTATAGCTCATTATTGTATCTTCTCTCTGATGGTAGCAGCTCTAGTGTACAGGCAGCCTTAAGAAAAATGGAGTTCCATCAAGGCTATATCCTGAGCCTGTAGGGAAGTCTGTGAAAATTCCACCTCTCTCATATACCAGGTTTTGGAGCTTCCATAACTGGTGCTGCATTTTTCTCAAGCAAACATTCTGCTTCTGTAATCTTGTGATCAATCTGCAACCACAGAATCAAGTACAAATTGCTAACCAAGGCAGAGCACTGTTCACCACAATATTCTATGAACAATGCAAGTGTAAATCCTGAAGCGCCTCAGAGTCAAACCCCTTGCCCTAAGGGGTAATCACATCTGAAACATTTAAGACAGTTTATAATTTAGTCTATTCTTAAAACCCCCCTGAGGTGACTTTCCAACCTCTCTCCAGAACACATTCCAATATTTAGCAAATGTTACTGTCAGTAAATATCTTTGTCTCTCATGCAGTTTTTCTTGCCACAGAGTAACCAGGTGCTTTGTTTTTCTACCTCAGTGAGATGAGGTAACACTGACAACATATGCTATCTATTTGAGCTTCTCACTGACTTGCCCCAGAGCTTTAATAAAGAGCACCCTCTGGCCATTCCAGTTCCTTAGCTTGCCACTTAAGGCTCACCAGAACCTGCCATTTGCGGTATTTGTTAATATTTATTGCCAATTTGCTCAATGTGCTTTTGGTTTGCCGAAGTACTTTCTTTAGTAGGAGAACATGCTTTTCCCCTCTAGCTTTTGTACATACAATATTTTGAGGTATCTTTCCCCCTCATCTTTCCAGTGGGCTCTTAGTTTATTGCAATATTCAACCCAAACACCTCTTCTGGGAGGATATCCCTCGGCCTCCAAAACTGTTGGTCATATTGTACTCATTCAGATTTCCTTTACAGTTTTTATTTAGGGTGATGCTGATTTCTAATTGCTTGCCTGCTATTCCTCACTGTTTCTAACCAGACTATGAGAACTGATGGCTGGAGATGAGTGTTTAAGTTACTTATTCTATGTGTACAATAACTAACTTATAGTAGAGAATCAATGAGCAAAAGAAAGGAGAGAGGAAGGGAGGGAGGGAGGAAAGAAGACCATGGTAATCTATTTAGAATCAAGAGACTTACTGTGCCATAAACTAATAGGAATGTAATTACAAAAACGAGAAAGAATTTACCAAAACATCAACCTGCTTATCAAGCTTATCATTTAAATCAAAACAAATGACTGGATGAAAAAGATGTGGTACATATACATAATGGAATATTGCTCATCAATTAAAAATGATACATTGGGTCATTTTATGATAACATGAGTGGACTTAGAAGGAATCATAGTAGCAGAAACAAGTCAAAAAGAAAAAGACAGAAACCAAATGGTTTCACTATTATATGTTCATGGGAAAGATAAAAAGCCATGAAGAAAAGTCAAAACAAGCCAAAAACCAAATTAAAGTACACAATTCGGGGGAGTGGATGGGACAGGGTGGGAATGGTCAGGGAGAGGGTTGAATCCCAAAGATCACAAAGATGTGAGATTTATATATAAATTATTTAATATAAATAAATAAATCACAACCAAACCACAGAGCAAGAGAGGGAGAGGAGGGAGAAAATGGGGGAGGGCACAAAAGATTAAGATGGCTAATGGGTATTAAGGAGTTGGGAGAACCTTGGGGTAGACAATGATGTGGTATATATATATGTATATATATATTTGTGTATGCATTCAATAAAAATAAACTAAAAATAAATAAAATAAATCAACATCAGGAATTGTTGCAGCATAACTGCAAGAATCTCTCTTCCCAAGACATTGTGGTAGGTCCTCATTTGCCATCCCTAAAACTTTGAAAAACTTTACTAAGCCAGAAAGTCAAGCAGCGATGTTTTATTATCAAAGAGTGATTTTTTTTCCATTAGCTTTTCAGTGCCCGTCAGCAGGACATTTTGCAAAAGCATACGGGTGTTGGCATCCGTGATGTATCAGATGCTTGCCATTAAAAATGCTCAGGCAGCCTACTGATACCATTAGGGCTTCTGATGGCCAAAGATGAAAGAGGGAGGATCTGCTTATACAAAGTACTCATTTGGGCCAAAGTGATGCTATAAATAACCTGTATAGCACTGTGACATCACCTTTTCCTGATTTCATTAACACATCAGAAATACAACTTGCCAGTAAGCAAATCCACCAAAAGATAAAGTGAATCTGAATGGGGAAGGGTCCTGAGGTGGTGTGGCAATTTTTGTTCCTCTGTAAGGGAAAATTCCATCAAGCTCTTTTGCTCTCATTGTAAACTTTTCTTCATAATATGCTGGTTTCTAGATGCTTCAAAAAAAAA